>JAFLJL010015466.1:0-70000 GCA_018398815.1 Conus ventricosus
CATGGTAAAGTATTTACTTAGCCAGAAAACAGGTGAAAAGGGGTTTTCCCTGGGAAACCCCCTTTTTTTTCCCCCCCCGGGGACAAACCCCCATTTATATCAGCCATAATAACCCCCATTCTAATTAATTTTGTTTGTTCATTTAAGTGTGGGCAGAAAATCACAAATGATCAAATATAACGAAACGTTTGTAACAGCGAGATAATATGTTTCCACAACCAGTTGCCACAAATAAGAACAATGAGGTTTTTGTCAAAAGTTTAACTGCTCCATAGTTTAAACAAACTTATCAATCATTAGTTTTTATCATCCTCTGTCAAAACTTTTCAATAAAAAATCCATAAGTCAATTGTAAGAAAATCCAATTCAGTCTGAAGATTATTCTATTAGACATTTGTTTTGTTGCTTGTTGTTATGACCTTAAATCCTCACCATTGTAAAGAAGACGACGTAACTTAAGTTTTCAACGTCAAGTTTGCCAGCTAATTAGATTCCTTTTAGAAGGACGTCACTACGCCCACAACCCCATTCCCCCCTCTTTACATCTTTAAGACAGAAATTTCAATACATTGTGACGCACACCAATTTCTTGGGAAAATTGTAATCTGTAGAAGCACTTTTAAAACCGTTTCTTCTGGAGGATGTCTTTTTTCTCAACGCTTTATTCATCTCTTCCGACTATGTCATCTGCATAAGACTTACATGAAAAGGGGCCAGAGTTAATGCTTTCGAAACTTTTTGGCGGCTAAAAATTAAGGGGCTTATAATTCAAATTTATTTCCATTTAAATATGGTTCTAAATGCCATTTGGAGGTCGGGTTTTTCGAACTATTTTATATTCATACTGGCCAACATTATTTGCTTCTAGATTGCGCAGTTGTTCTAGTTTAGGAAACTTTTTGCTGTCGCCAACCTCTTTGCGTTTATAATCACCATCTTTAGTGTACTCAACCCATACAAAGTCCCTATCTCACCATTCTGTTCAAAGTCTGTAACGTCTGCAAGGTCTTTTAATTCTAAGTTATACACCTCCAGGCGCTAATGTAACTCCAGATTTTTCCCTGGCCCGCGCGACTTTTTTTTTAGTACAACTTATTATTTATTTCTAAAACAATGTGCAGGTTATCGCATTTACGTCTTTTCCCCGTTTTGTCTGTGATTTTATACGAAAGATTCAACCTCCACAAGCAATTTTTTAAACTGAAAATTAGGGAATTGTATAATTTCATAATCGCAATATGCAGCTTTTCCTGACGGAAAAGCTCTTAAAACATTTGGGGACTTTCTATCATATAAGTTTTCTTTAGTGCTCAGCTCATCTAAATGAACATAAAAGTAATGAATGTAATTCAAGATTGAGCGACTTTCCCCCTCATAAGTAGTTGTGCCTGGTGTAACAACAAATCTTTTAGTGTCCGGACCGTTAGTTGCAAAGCCTAACATTTAGCTAGCTCGTTATCAAAAAAGTAACTTGCTTCTTCAGGCTTGAATTTTAACATTGTTTTTAGATTTGCATTGTTAAGTTTGAGAGTAATGTCTAATTTACTCATTGCTTCTTTTAGTGAGCAAAATCCTTAATAACCATCAGGTATGATTAACGGGTCAACTAATTTTCCTGCATTATTATATTTTTTAATCTTATTATTCCCCTTGGCTTCAGTTATTTTAAAACCCTACGCCCTTTGTAGAATATTCATGGAGTGCGACCTTTTTGGGTTCCGCAATCGTTATCAATAGCATGTTCTAAAAACGAAGGACGGTCTTGAGTTGTTATTGTTACAAACATTTTTAAACAAAATAAAAAATGATTGCGTTTAAATATACTAAAGATGCAAAAATTCTGTTGGGCCGCACTACAATCTTAAAAAATAAGCAACTGAACTCTTGACATTGCGTGGCCCAGACTGTCACTTTTCATAAAAAGGTGAGTACTCCTTTAAGCAGATATCTTAACCCCCCTATTAAAAAAGACTACATCGCAAAAGGGGGTTTTAAGTCACCAAATGCAGTTTATCAGAACCATTAAACTTTGCCGTGTTTTGGTGCACAACGGGGTGTGGAGTGTCGTATGCTGACACTTAAATCATCCTGACCCTTTTGGTGAGGTCAGTGAAATAGATTTCATTTTATTACACCTTCAGACGTATTTTGACTGAACTGCGAGCGCCATTACCAAATGACAAACTTTTAAACCATTCAGCAACAGAATAGACATGAGGCTTTTGAAAGGATCTGTAACGAATTCAATATTAATGTTAAGACAGACTTTAGACAAAAGTGGGATCTTAATTATGGCTTAGGCACCCTTATTTGTGGGCGTGCACAAAAGTAAACTATGACTGGAATCCTCCTTACACATTTTTCTCTTCAGGCACAGGCGTTCACCTGGGGTCCATAGAGCAAGAGCATAAAACAGCAGGGACAACTTTTTATCTTAGACAATCTGAGGGCTTAACTAAAGCGGGAAATAGAACGAAAAACGACTCTATTCGTACTTACGTTTGGTGTTTGCTAGGTTCGCAAGCACAAGCGAGATCGAGCATAACTGATTCTTCTACTGGTTTGGATGCACAATACAATACTTAGAAAATTTAGGGGACGCCATTAAATCTACATTTGATTACCTTCAAGTAAAAAAAAGGTACCAACATGTTTTAAATTCGCAAGATCGAAAGTAGACTTTGCTGTTGGCACTGGTTTAAAACATGTTTGCCTTCTGACCTCAGACTCCAGGTGGGAACAATAATAAACTACAACAATGAAATCCTTGTAGCGGGTAATGAACAGAAGGTTGGGAAAAACGATATAAATTCTGAGCCAGTAATATTACAAACAAAAAAAAAACACCCAAGATTAAGTCATCCAACCCCCCCGGGGTTAAAAGCCCAAAGACTGTTGAAGACGGGGACTTTGTTCGCGATGACCATGAATATGAAAGACAGCGCTAGTTGTTGGATTAACTGTCCTAGGATTACTTGGTCTTTATCTTACTGAATAGTAATCCAACTATTAAAGAACTAATGTCCATAAGTGCCCGGCCATAAAACAACTACTTTGCTTGCAGTAGACAAAAGCCAGCTAATAACACTCCCTAAGTACCTGGTAAAGAGTCTATAGCTTTACCAGCTAATTTTTTTTAATAAACTCGCAAGAGATCAAGCTGTTTTTTTACCCATGATTATCAGGTGATGGCGGGGGAGGCACTGAACTTTGCCCTCCACCACCGCCTGTAATAGCTACCCACCAACGTACTTATTGCAAATCCTAAGGCCGTTTAAACGCTTGCTAATGTGACACCTTGTTCTCTAAACAGTGTTTTTATTCGTTCTGCAAAGCTTTGTGTCTTCATATAAAATTCTTTGGATAGTTTCTCTTATTCTAATCATTGATTCGTAATTGGTCTCGGTTAGTAGAACGCCGTTTTTAGTTTTGCTGCTCTTTCTTTTCAAGTTTTTTTAAAGTCTTTGTTTCATCTTTCTTTATCATCACGTCCTAAGTTGGCGTCGTCAGCTTCACGAGTTTTTTTTTTCTCTTTTTATATGCTCATCTAGTTCAGTCAGTCTTGCTAAATTGTCTTTTAAATTTCCCCTCTAATTTTCTTACAGCATGATTAATAGCCTCTAATTTTTGGGGGGGTATTGGGGGATCATTAATTGTTTTTAATGCTGTTTCTTCTGAAAAACTGGTTTCTGCTTCTTCTATTACATTTGTTTGTTTTGTCTGCTTTTGGAATTAATTCTTGTAGTTCTATGTTTTGGGGTGGAACTGTTGGGAGTTCTTGTGGCATGTTTTGAAGGGTAGCAACTGCTTTCCTCTTTAATTTTGTTTTGGTTCAGTAAAGCCAAGGCGATCCCGCTCGCTCGCACTAAGCTTTTGAATAATTGTACCTAGTTTTACAAATTTTGATGAGTTTAGTTTATAGTAAGCCGAACAAGTTCTCCGTTGTCCTTTTTCACATATAAAGGGTTATCTTTTGTTTAAAATCATCAGGGAATAGTTTCAGGAGGTCTAGTCCTAAACTTTGGTATAATGATCTGATTTTACTTTCTTTTAAATTCACGCCTTTGCTCCCCTTCAGCTATTTCATCCTCCCAAAGAATCTCCGAGCGATGCTGTGTCAAAGGAGTCCTTTTATCCATGTTGGCGTCTACAGGATCAAATCAAAATCTTCATCTTCAATGCCCGCCCTGTTTTTAAATAATTAACTTTTTATTTTGTTTTATAAAAATGTCACAAGTATATGGCTCGATTCTTGACCCGCATAAAAGCTGAAAGAACCCCATGGCGTGAAGGGAAATAAACGGAATATTACTGTTCCAAATAATCCATCTACTATGATGCGGACAAATTCTTACTGTTAAATTTCCAGACCTTGGAGCGAATGATTTGATTGTGCCAGGGTCTGCACGGGTTTAAATTTCAAAATAGAAATCGCTTTAACAACAGACCTAGAAAGAACAGTTTCCAGAATCTGGGCGGGCAATCGTTTAAGAAAAATTTTTTATAAAACTTGGGGGAAAGAAGTATTTCTTTAACAAGGCAGACATATTTTTAACCTATTCTGATCTATGGCTAACCGCGAATGAAAGGGAAGATCTTGCATTTCAAGGAATTTGGGAAATGAAGAAGCACTAAAAATTAGAATAGCGCCGAACTCGCCTCAGGTGCTAAAGGCAGCAAAAAGGCTTTAGCTGTAAGTTATGCGTTTGGAAATCGCTTTCCATTCCTTTAGATTTTGAGTTGTTAAAAGCGCATGCCCCATACCTTCAAGGGGTATTAAAAGACAGATTGTCATACGAACTAACTTTTAAGACTACAAACGGGGTTATCAGATCATCAGACACCGAAGCAAAGTACAGCATTTCTGACATCTCGTTAGAGTTTGATGTTGTTAGAACTCTAATTTGCAAAAGGGTATTGGGCAACAATAGAGTCACAATTAGTAATATATTACGAAAACGTGCGTCATCATTCAACATATCCTAAAAGCAGGGCAGACGCTATTTTGGAATTTTAATCTTAGTGTCGCAGTAAAATCGCTTAAAGGTATTTTATTGCTGTGCGAAGATGAAGAACCATTCGCAAGAGCAAGTGAAAGTTTTTTATCCAAAAATAACGAAAGTACAATGTTCGATTGATGGTAGTCCTAACCAAAAACTATTGCTAGCGGACTTTGGCCTTATCATCATTTGGCGAAATAAGAAAATTGTTTGGGGGTGGGGGGGGTAGAAGTCCAACAGCAGACCTTGCGTCTAAAAGATCTACACCTTCACAGTGTTAGGCTTGATGATTATTTAACATCAAAATGGTTTATGGGTTGACCTAAGGGCAACAGAGGATAATCAGTTGCATGGAAGTGGGAGAGTGTTAGAGACATAATAAACATTCAAATTGATAAAGAAAAAAAGGCTGTTAAACCGCTTAATGTACATTTGTTTTATTATATGATTTCACAGCTAAATATTTAAGCTAACAGATTTAAAGATGTAGTAAACTAAATTTATTTTTTCATTTTATAAAAGCATGTCTGTTTTAAGTTTTTTCCAATGTGCCTACAGCACCGGAAGTCGCCAAGAGAAGGATAGCCCCCGGCATAAAAACCTTCAGATTAACCAACATTACACCAATGCAACAAAAACTAGAGCAAGACCTTTCAAAATACAGCAAAACCAAACGAAGGTATTTTGCTGCCTTTAATGCTGTTACCTATGTTAATACTGGAGCATCGACTATTAGTGCTGCATCAGCAGGAACGAGTGTAGGCCTCTTAGCAACAGGCGTAGGCGCACCCGCAGCTTTACCTCTAGGCGGTTTGTCTTTAGCTCTCGGCCTGTGTTTATTAGCTGTAGGTGCTGCAGCAAAAAAAAAAAACAAACTCCAAAAGCACACAGCCAGGTTCAACTAATAACAGCTAAACTTAGTTTTCCTTCAAACTGGGTAAAATAAAGCACTAGCGACTCAAACATCACGGATGAAGAATTAATCGTTTACAGGCCGATTTGATGACTACAAAAGACAAAAGTTTGTCTTTAAAGAAAGGCGAGGACAAATTTTCTCAACAGCCAGACACCGAACAGATAAAAAAAGGAATGCTTAAAAAAAGTAAACGAAACATTAAACTCTGCTCTAAACAGCTCACATTAACAACGCCAAAGGGTGTTTATACTTAGTTTATGATCCAAGCACAAAAAGACCATCGATATTGATTAATTATTTTTTTGATTTAAATAAATATTTTGAGTTAGAAAAGAAACTCAGCAAAGGATAAAATATATGAAGGGCCAGACGAATTGTTTGAAGCAATGCAAGAAGATTTATCAAGAGCACTGAATGATATTGATTTAGAAGTCATTAATCCAGCAAGCGTACGGGCAAGCGTTGCTCATGCTATTTCTCAAGTTCCGGGTAAACTAAACAATAGACCCACCAGTTAAAGTAAGTTAGCTGTTTTAAACGACTATGTAACAATAAATGAAGAAAATCTGGAAGTCTGGGTTTCAACTAAACAACAGACTATTCTTTCTCATAATGACTTAACCCCGGGTTTGGGCAGACGAACGCTTACACATTTGATGTGGCCGCTGAAGAAGCCAAAATGAGAGGCTCTGGTTGGTCAGAGGGCGAAGTCTTAGAGATCAGATTAAAAACAGTCTAAGTATGCGCCGATTGTTGCAAGTCTTACATTCCCTTGCCTCCAGCATTAGTTTGCGAAAAGAGCAGTTCTAAACATAAAAAATACAGACAACAAATGTTTTATGTGGTGTTCTCGCAAGGTTGCATCACGCCCGCCAAAAACGCAGAAAGAGTGTCTAACTATTGGGATTACATCAATAATCTCAACTTTAGTGGAATATCCTTTCCCGTTAGCGTGGATCAAATTGATCATTTGAAGAACAAAAAAAAACCAATAACTGTTAATGTCTACACATGGGATGAGGAAACAAAAACTACAGCCGATTAAAGTGTCCAAGAAAAAGTCCAACGATTGGCGAACCAGACAAAAATCATGTTGACTTACTACTGATGTTTTCACCAGCAGGGCTGCCGCATTACACATTAAACGAACAATGAGTAGATTATTGCGGCATACTTCAAAGCATTACCCAAAACAAGAATCTGCAGAAAATGTTTAACAAGAAGCCATCTGTTCAAGCCGCAAGCGAACATAAGAAACATTGTATCGGCCCAGTTGACTGTAAAAACAGAACTAATTACGCCCCCACCCGAATCTAAAGTTAGTTTAAAAAACTGGAAAGACTGCAAAATTCTCCATACGTAGTTTACGCAGACTTCGAGTCGCTTATTGTTCCTTATGAAGGGCCAGCGCCACAAAAACTTCGAAAAACAGTCTTAATGAGTAATCATCAGATTTGTTCATTTGCCTTCATTATGTTAGGTCGGAAAGGGCTCATTCAACGCCAGAATTATACAGAGGACCAAATGCGGGTAGAAGATTTTACAGCGCATGCAGCAAGTGCGTAATGATTGTTCTAATAATCTGAATTTATCTGAAATCATGATGACGCCTAAAGACCAACAACAGTAAAGACTCAGCCACCACTGTTGGATTTGTGGTTTAGAACTCAGTGAAGAAGCAAATCCAAAAGTAAGAGACCCTGATCACATTTGGGGAAAGTTTTTAGAGAGCAGCACACAGTAAATGCATCTTCAACTAAAGTTTGAACCAAAGACATGGAAGCTGCCCCATATTCTTTCATAACTTGCGAGGGTTTTGACTCTCACCTTATAATGAAAGCAGTAGAAAGATGCCTTTAGGGTGTCATGCATTGCAAAAGTCATCAGAAAGTACATGTGTTTCACTTTAAATAACATTCTTTTAAAGACTCTGCAACACATGTGGGAAACATAGAGCACTGGCTATGTCCTTAAAGTCCTGCCCAATAAACGGAAGAATATTTTGACCCCAAATCTTTGTTAGAAAGGGTGTTTACCCTTATGAATACAGAACAGTTGGGAAAAAGGGTTTTATGAAGATACACTTCCTCCTAAAGGCGCGTTCTTTTCTAGTCTTAGAGGAAAGGACATCAGTGATTCTGATTACCACATGCTCAAGATGCGGGGGCAGAAGTTAGATTGTAAAACGATGGAGACATCATGACCCTACTTGATGGCGATGTATGTTTGTTGGCGGACGTTTTTGAAAATTACAGAAAGACCCTGCATAAAACATTATAGCCTGGATCCCGCGCATTACATTTCTGCCGCCCGGGGGAGTTGGGACGCTTTCTTAAATTTACTAAAGTACAGGTTGATTTATTGTCTGACCTACCAATGCTTCAGATGATTGAAAACGGATTGCGTGGAGGAATTATATGGCGTCGCACCTTACTGTAAAACAAACAACAAATACTTAGACGACATGATCCCCAAATAAAAGGTCTAACTATCTCAGTATTTAGATGCAAACAATCTGTATGGTTGGGCAATGGCGCAATCGCTTCCATTTTCGTAACTTTAAAATGTACGCAGGCGGCGATCCGAAAAATATTCAAAAAGCATTAAAGGGTTGGCAGTTGACGCCGAAACAGCGGTTCTTTCTAGAAGTTGACTAGAATATCCCAGCACTCTGACCTCATAATGACTATCCATTAGCTGCAAAAGTCTAAAGATGAACCAACAGACCCCACCTAAACTTGTGCCTAATCTTGGGGGCAAAAAAAATTATGCTGTCATTACGACTTCTACAATTTTATTTAAGACATGGTTGGAAGTTGACAGCTTTTTCATCGTATTATTGCTTTTGATCAAGAACAGTTCATGAAACCATACATCATGAAGAACACTGACTCAGAACTTAAATCCACAGTGCTTCAGAAAAGACTTTTTCAAGCTACGAACAACAGCGGGTTTTGGAAAAACTAGGGAAAAATTTCCGCACAAGCGCAAAGATGTCAGATTGGCACCAAAGAGAACGAAGCAATTAAGCTGACTTCAAAACCAAATTATCAGGACTTCAGAAGATTCATGATCAGCTTTTTGGCATAATGTGAAGAAAAAGAAAGTCAAATTGGACAAACCTGTTTTTAAATTGGGTTACCGTTTTAGAAATTATCAAAGCTTTGATGTTAGAATTTCTTTAGATACTTAAAGCCCTGGTATCCCGAGTCCAGAGTACTTTACACAAAATACAGACAGTTTTGTTATAGATATCCCTATTTGAAGACATCTATAAAGACTGGAATTAGAGGACAAAGGAGCGAGTGGATGGTAGGGCCCACATCTGATTACCTAAAGATTCCCGCCTTTACATTCAATTACTAACAAGAAGTGTTTAGGAAAGATGAAGGATGAATTATCGGGAAAAGGGTGATCAAGGAGTATGTGGGGTTAAGGTCAAAAATGTACAGTATTTCGAGCCAGAAAAAACCATTAAGAAAGCAAAAGGAATATCTCCCCAGGTTGTGGCAGTCAAACATACACATGACAACTACAAAGAGGCATTGTTGACAATAAGACTTTTCATCAGACAACGTAAAAACTGCGATCTAATCTACAGAGATCAACACAAGGGTTTGTAACAAAAAAAACGTTAATAGAACAAACACAAAACGTGTGTTTGTTCATCCAGAGTTTTCATATGCATAGGACATTATAGAACCGTAAAATAATTAAAGGGAACTGTGTCTGGTGGGATTATCTGCAGTTCTTCTTTCACAAAAGATTTTTGAGGAGCTGGTTGTTTGTTGGTCAGTTTCTCCGTAAATAAACCGGCGGATTCATTTTTACAATTCTTTTTATTTCATATGGATCACACTCCAAACTGGATCTGTTGCCCTGAGCGAGTGCCCCCTTCTGCTCCCCGGTAAATAAAGGTACCTTACTTTCAAACCAAATGGTAAAGTTGCCGGATGAAAACTCTCCTTCAACAACATTTATTGTTTTTCTTTTGATTGCTTGACTGGTTTTAGCCCCTTTTAAAATTTTTCATTATCTTGCGCGCAAAACTGAGGGCAGCTTCTAACCCATTCTGTGTTGCGAGACTTGTCAATCAGCTCTCTGTGATACTGGTAGGAAAAAAAGTCTTTCAAAAACTGTTTGTTAAAGTTTTCAATAAAGCCTGTGAACTGTGAAATCCTGGGATGCCTCTTCTAATGGTAACTCTATGTTTAACAATAATTGATTCACTTGGGCTTTAAAATTCTTTCTTTATCAAACTTGAATCATGCGAGGATAAGTTAAGGGGCCTCGTTGGTATATCAGTTTTATGGCAACAGCAACAGCAGAAAACACCTTTTGCGTTAATGGTTCAGCTCTTGTTTCTTTAAGCTATGTCAATGACTGTGAGTGCGTACTTAAATCTTTTCGTCTAAGTATCGAGGGTAAATATAGAAGGTCCATTTGATGGGGGTCGTTTGGAGTTGTATTGACAAAGTGTGGTCTCTGTATCGTCTAGGCGCAGGTAAATAAATTTGCCAGATTGCTTGTTTAGATAACCATTCCTTTGCTGTTTGTTCACGACCCCCAGCGCTTGGGTTAGCTTTTTGATTGCTGTGATTCCCTTCCAATATCCTTTGGCGAAAATAGATTTTGTTCTTTTTATTCAGCCAATATTATGCGCAACAAAATAGACAACAGTCATACCAACGACAATAAACGTGATTTCTTGCATCTTTTGTTTTCTGACGGTGATAAAAGTTGCGAATTTTGGGGGGGCAATGTCTGGATTGGTTGCCCGTTACTAGATAATACTCTTTTATTGCTTTATCAACATCTTTAATGTATAAGTGCGTGTCCCCCGTTTTTTCAGTGTGTTATTAATAAAATCTAACTGCCAATTCATGCTTTCATAGTGATCTTGTGCTGCGGCAGTTGCTCCACAGCTTTGTTATGCCTTTTTCTTTCATCGTCATCCCGCAGTTTACTAAACGCGTAATTACTTCCGCTAAAGCAAGCGCATTCACCACAGCGCCACCTATCATCATTACGAGTGAAGCCATTTTTATAAATGATTTTTTTAATTTACATATTGTCAGGAATTATTCCGCTTAACTAAAAAACTTTCGTAGCGAACGAAGCTGCAATAATAGCAATCAGCTTTGCAGAATCCTCAAGCCCAGTTTGCCAAGATCCGCTAGTTTAATTCTTAATAGGCTTTACCAAGCATCGTGTATCCTACACTTAGGCCCCCAATAACAGCAGAATGGTAAAACAAGGTTAGTAATAGTTTTTTTCGGTGCTCATTTTAAAAAATAAAAATTATAATTAATAATAAAATACATGAACAGCGATGATCTACTACAGCTACAGGGTGGCCTAAACCTTCCTGAACTTACAAAAGAAGAAGTTGAAAGATCAAGCTATTATGCCCAAAAAGGAGAGGTTGGTATTCTTTGGCAGCATGTGGAAAAACAAAACAGTTCCCTCGAACGAATTTAGCTTTGAACAATTCACAATGCGCCGCAAGACATTATAAAAGTATCATAACAGTATGAGCGCAGCTGGGTCTAGAATTGGTAAAAAGTGTGGGGCAAAGGGTTCTGGGTTGTACACTAAACTAGCATAGATTTGGGCTCCCATTGTTCGAACAAGATCTTACGATGATTTAACGCAAATCCAGTTTAAAAAAGGGCATTGAGTCTCTAATCTGGATTTAATTACGATTTGGAACTTGTTATCGCCGGTAAATCAAAGGATTAATAACTTTAATCAAATAGATTTTATTTCCCTTCAAAAGAACGAGCAGAATCAGGAAAACCAATTGGATCAGAAAACACTGAATCAAGTCGGGGAAAGTGACCAGTAAACATCCTGGACGTGTTTGCAGCAGGGAAAAGAGTAGCAGAGTTTAAACAGACAAAGAAAATTAAAGTTACAATCACAGAATAAAAAACATAACACCGCCAACGCCAACAGTTGATCCAATGCCAGCCCAAACAAGAGCAAGTTAATTCAAGGGCACCAAAGTCTTCATGGAATATTGAACTTAAAACTGTTGCCATTTTTGGCGCCATTGCTGCTGCTGGGGGCAAATATTACCCGGTTATAAAATATATAACCAATGGCAACAAAAACAAAAGAAGTTAAAACACCTGAACCACTAAATTTCAGAAAAAGACAACAGCACGCCAAAACGCCAATAACAAAACATCATTTTGATCCATTTATAATGCAATAATATTTTAAGAACTTAAATTTAAATTTTTTTGATAAAAAAATGGCGGATTATTATTTGTTTAAAATGATGAAGGTCAATAAATAAAGACATGGGAGTCTATAAAAGACATTTCCATAGACCAAATTGTAATTGCTTAGGGTGTAAGAACTTCATAAGATCTATGCGACCAATCTCACGCCAAGGGCTTAAGCAAGACATCCTCGACGATGACGCGTTTTTGAGGCGTGGGGTGTACTATTTTAGACATTACTATTTAAGATAAAAACATAGATTGTATTTTTTTAAATAATTATAAGATAACTTGAATAAGAACTTGGTTGTACTTAAAGGATGACTTAGTTATGATCTTGAGGAAAACTTAATTAAGAACTTAATTCAAGAACTTATTAAGAACTTGAAGAAAACTTAATTAAAAACTTAATTAAGAACTTGAGGATGACTTAATTAAGAACTTGAAACTTAAGAAGAACTTGGGAAGTGACTTAAGTGTGTGCATGCATGGGGTGGGGGGGGGTGGGTGGTGGTGGGGGGTGGCATGGGGTGGGGTGGGGGGGGGTGTGCATGCGTGGGGTAGGACAAAACCACAAAACCCAACAACAAACAAAGTGAAACTACAGGGCCACTTCTGTTTTGTGACTAAACGGTTGTGTCCGCGCGCAACCTCAATCAACTCCCAAGTGATCACAGTGGGTCTTTTTGGCCTAGTTTGCCGCTGAGTTTTTGCAGGTCCCCCGGGCTGACCGTCATTGGCAAACGGCCGCCTTTTGCAGCCCAAGTGATCACAGTGGGGTCTTTTGGCCTAGTTTGCCCTGTGCCCTTTTTTCTCAACCAGGCTTGCAACTGGCTTGGCAGTTACAGCAGTAATTGCGTAGCCGAGCTTTTATGGCGGCTCTAATCGCCAGTAGTATACATCCGTTGTTGTATATTTTGGAGCATTTATATGAAGATAGTGCTGGCACACACTACTCCTCTCCATACTGGGAGATGTACTAAGGTCTGCCTAGCCCTATCTAGTTGTTTGCCAGAACATTCAAAATCGCCATTCGTTGCATAAGGGCACACTTAAGGCAGATGAACTGGTTAGAATTTGAAAAAGAGAAAAGTATACACACTTAATACACAATCAGCTTGCCCCAGAACACTGAATCTTAGTTAACAATCAATCAAGTCTGATACAAATGGGAACATTTTTACTTAGGAAGGAACAGCAAAAATGTTTCAAATATAAATTTTTAGCATACGAATCAGCCGTGTTTACCTCCGCCATAAAAAATGAACGCCATGTTTTTTAAACATGGGTTTAGCTGTCTCAAGCCAGCTTTCCCAAAAATCAACGAGTGATGAACTGGTTAGAATAAAAAAAGTATAACACATCTTAATACACAGACAGCTTGCCACATGAACACGAATCTGTAGTTAACCGTAATCTGTAAGTAGCCAACAACCTTTAAGATACACAATTCTGTTCTTTGTCCATTTTTGAATAACACACACATCCAGTAAACGCGTCGTGCTCGTCCGGCAGTCAGTGGGAGAGAGAAACGGTGTTGGTTAAACTATCATGTGACCGCCGTAAGCCTACGCTAATTGTAACCCCCTCCTGTTTGGGCCGGGCGAACACGGCCCATAAAGAAAGTGTTGACGGCAAAGAAACTTCGGAAGAATGATGCAATATGTTGTAAAGGCAGCTGGGGGGGGGAAGAGGGGAAGGGGGGGGTGACCTATTGATTTTTTGGGCCCCAAAAGTTTGTTACGGGCTGCCCGCCTGCGACTTTGGGAAACCCGACACATTTTTAAAAAATGACTGACAGCAAAAAAAACACTTTTTCAAACCTAGCTTTCAGTGAAGACATCAAGAAAAATAAAAGTGTGTGGGTGGGTGTTTTTGTGTGTTGGGGTGTGTGTGTGTTGTTGTTGTGCCGCATACGCACATATTTTTTAAAAGCAAAAACTATGTCTAAGGCTCCGAGAATCTCTCCTTCCCTGCAATGGGAAAATTATTTAAACCCGCGGCAACCTTTGCCACAAATGCGGGGAGGACAACTTGCCTTAACGGGCTTTGGCTGCGCCTCTCTCTTGCTAAAAAACCCCCCCCGTAAAAAAACCGCCAGAGTAAGTAATCGGAAGCCCAAACGCACCACCGTTATAGGGGGCGTTCAGCATGGGTGCTTTTCCCTACGTTACTCTATGGGGCGTGTTTCAGCCACGGCTACTTTCCCTAGTTACTCTCTGAAAACTTTTAGTAAATTAGTATTGAAAACGGATAATCCTAACAGTTATGTCTGTTTGTCGATAATCGTTATTTTTGGTACTTGTCAGAGACACAGGAAAAGGCGGTTTTAGGTCACTTTCGCCCGAAAACTTAGTGGAGGAGCAAGTGAGCAGAAGCGGCATCTTACGTTCTTCATAGATAGTAAAGCCTATACAAGTATGCCTTTGGTCATTCCGTTCATGATTCAACCTTACCGAAACTTATAAGGAACATTTAAGATTTACGTTAGACGTCATAGGAAGTTAATACTTGCCAAATATGTAATGAAAAATTAATGTTCAAGTCAAAGTGTGTATGAAAATGAGATTGCTATTAAAAACCCGAATTCATTATTCAAAAGTCTCGGACTATATTGTCCTGATTCTACTATTGTCTTATACAGAATGTCTTTTAAAGAGTCAACAGTCAGTTCGAGACAATAGCACAGGTGGCCTGCTTTCCCTCCGGTTGGGAAGAAACAGGGCACATTTTGATCTTGCCACAAGATGTGGAGCGAAAACTGACAACCAAATGTTTTAGTGTATTCTTGATTACAATCTAAAGTGCTGAAATCCTAGTCAGGGAGTGCAGTACTCTAGCTTGTAAGAGTTCGTTGTGATCCTGTGGAAGGTATTCAGCTCGCAGACGACAAAATACACAGCGGTATTGAAAAAACGAAGAGGATCTTTTATTTACCAAACGTTGAAGAATATAGGAACAAAACAAACCCACTGACTTCAGGTTCAATAAGCCGTACGGAACTCAATCATACATGCAGCAGTAAATATTCTACTAATGGCAGTTTTCCGTCGACCAAGATCAAAACTCAATGAAGACTCAACACTTCTAGATTAGAACTCCTCAACAAATTCATTCACTCTCTCCCTCTCAGTCGCAAGCTCTCATTCTTTTATTGTTATTAAAGAGATATTGCCGAACACACTCGAATATTCTTTTCTAGAATATTTGCATATCAGTAAGCTAAACAATGAAATCGCGACGACGTATTCGAATGTAATTCGGTTCAGCTTATACAACCTTCTCGCCTCTTCGGCGATGCATAGCAACTTGCGGAGGAAACCTGGAGAACCATTCTAACATAATCTTGATATTCCATCGCATATCAGTCGATCCAAACACAATTATGAACAATCAGGCATTCGTTAACTTTTCAATGTTAAAATATCAACAATAGCACTAAAGGATAAATAAAAGGAAGTTTGTAAATCGTTCATTATTGCTATGACGTCTTTTGCAACGTACTCTCTTTTGTCTCCTTTTAAATTGTAACATAACGCCCCACTTAAAGGAACATTTCCCAAATTCTTAAAACTTTACAATTAAAGAACATGTCAAATGACTTTTAAAAACAAAGTTCACCTGGAACACACACCAGTTCAAAGTGTACAACCAGTGCAAGTCTCATTTAACATGCACGACTTAAAAGTCCGCAGCAGATTGACTATGCCTTTCACATATTCAACCTTCATATTAAGCTCTGAAGTACATGTCCAGCGCATGACTTTATGTCACAAAACTTGGCAGATTCTAAAAAAGAGAAAGGTTATGGTCAGTTACGCAATACGAAGCGAACTCCCTGGAGAAACAGTTCAAATTTCGTAATGCCCACCCAATAGCAAGGCACTCCTTCTCCATGGTCGCATACCTCCGCTCTGCCCTGGATAGGTGCTTGCTGGCGTACGAGACTGGGATACAGCTTCCCCGTTCATGTTCCTGAGGGGACTGCACCACACCCTCGTCAGAGGCATCAGTGTCGAGCTCAAAGTTCTTGTTTAGGGTCAGGCAACCGAGCACAGGATCCTCAGACCACAAGTTCTTCACAGTGTGAAGGCTCGGTCTTGTTGCACTCCCAACTCCAGTTGGTTGGGCTTCCCTGGAGAAGGTCCGACATGTAGCAGTCACAGTTGCAAAGTTGAGGAATGTGTTCTCTGTATGACCCACTAAGCCAAGAAAGCGAACGCAATTGTTTCTTGTCTTGGGACGAGGTGTTCCGAATTTTTGTTCACATTGTCTGAGACCCTTTCATTCCTTCCTGGAGCGGTGACCCAATGAAGTCAATAATCATTGCACCTCTACACACTTGCTGGGGTCTTGCGTCAAGTTGGCAGCAGACAGCCGTTTGAACAGTTCGAAAGAACTTCCGGGGTACTGTCTATGTTTTGGAATGGGCCAGGATGTCATCAGATAGTATTGACACCTTCCATGTTGCCAATAGTTTCTCATGCCCCTCTTGAGTGTTGCCTCAGAATTTATTCATTACCGATGGGCATTCGGAGGAACTCGTTTGTCATCTGAGTCACAAATGCATCTTTGGATGCCTTCTTCTGGTATGGGGATTGCCAAAAACCCTTGCTGAGATCGATCTTGGAAAAAAAAATTTTCTCCACTCAGTCCTCTGAAGAGGTCAGCAGGTGTAGGCATGGTTCAGGATTAGGTAAATCAACTGTTGAGTCGCCTAATCGTTGCACACTCGGTTAGTACCATCTTTCTTTTTGAAACAACTAGGTGGCGTATGGCGACCTCGGACTCTGTAATAACTCTCAGTTTCAACATGTCTTTGATGTTCTTCTTTCAGGATTTTGGTAGCAGAAGGCATATGGATAGGCTTTGACTGATAGCTCGGGTGATGTCAACTTCACTTCATGCTGAGTCAGATTGTTTTTCCTGGAAAAAAGCTCAGTGAAGATAATTGAGTACTTAGTTAACAGTTTACGTATGTCTGTTTGCTGATGGTGTTCAGTTGTGACCCAAAATACACTGTTCAACAGTTTCCTGGAATTTGAAATCATTTCATTCTAACCGTTCTTCATCGTTACAACAACTTTCTTCAGTGAAGTTGTGGTCACCATCTGGGGGGAGGTAAAGTGGTTCCATTTTGGAACCAGCAGATGTGCATCTGTAGGTGCTTTTTCTTCCGTTCAAAGTATTTCTGAGACATATTTGCGTGGAAAATCTTCTGCTTGCTGAGATTTTCATTAATTTCTCTACTGAAGCTTCACACACCCAGGAGTCCTAGAAATAGGCCTTCCAGCACAACCCATCTTGATCAAAGCAGGCAGGGGTACTCAAAGCAGCAACCACAGAAACAAAGGATATCTCAAAGACGTTACAGCCAGAAAATGCTATCCCGCCTCCGCCATCATGGTGTGCGAAACTGCCGTACGCCGACAAAGTTCTAAAAGGATCCTGACAACTGAATAGGCCAATATGTTTTGTAAAAGTATCTTGGACGATCTCAGGCTTAACCACATCTGAAAGTACCGTTTGCAGGAACTCTCTTTGTGAAAACTGAGCATCAACTTAACTTGCAAAAAGACTCTCAAACGTCAGGAGTAGTTCAGCATCAAGCGGTAATCTTATTCAAAGACCTAAAATAATCCCAAAACGAATGTACCATCTTTCTTCCTGACAACTCAACTATGCATACGCCCATTCGATGGCTCAATGATACCAAGATCCCACATGATTCAACAGTTTAGGAGTAAGAATGTCATGAAAAATCATCAAACACTGGCGCTACTCCTGGAACTGCCTTGTAAGACCCAAGCACATCAAACTGTATTGAACGGACATCTTCATCTGGCATTGAGACTCCATCGGAACATTAAGTGGGAATGGGTAAGTGTCATCAAGTCTGGACGCACCAAACTGTTACAAACCCTTCCACGAACAACGATCTGGAGAGGGTCACTGAAAGACCAACTCTGGAAACATTGAGAAAACTTGTTTTTGTTCATAAGCCAAAAGTAATCTGTGACCAAGGCATTGACGTTACCTGTGAAAGAACAAATGTGGGCACAACATTTGAACATAGACACCGCCACAGACGAATATAGTTATGAGCAATGTTTGCACGAAAGAATAAACTCTACCCTTTGATACCGTTATTTCACCACATCCAGGAAGCAACATACTTTGCTACGCAGCAGTCATCAGGCCAAAAAGAACTTGTTAAGACTCTAGACAGAGTACACGAGAATCACAAGACCTGGACAAAATCAATCATGCCCACACGCAACACGTAAGGTCGGAGTTCAACGGACAAAACTGATTGAAAGACCTCCTTTTTTGACACAACGCCTGTCAGACAAGTAGTAGTAAATGGTAGTTGTACTAACGTTTTACCTACCGAAGACGTGACTGGCAAACAAGATTACAATGACTCATATCTTCTGTTTTGAACCCCGGTCAGACGGGAAATGTTTAAGCTCATCAGGGATCTGACACAAGACTATTTGTACACAACATCTAAGCTCTAGCTCGTAACGGCGGCCAAGAGAAAGGTCACTAGACAATCACTCAACTTACATAACAGACTCCAGGCACTTACCACAATTGAGAGCTGCGACAGGGCCACACGAAACAACGAGTCCCCCCTCGCCAAAAAATAGGACAATGACGAAATGTAGCCACAGAAGCAGCAATACGGACCATCAAAAAGAAACCAGTTCTTGGAATGAATCGATGGACTAAAATACAACAAACTCATAAATTCAGGATAAGTACCGAGCACCGTTCCCAGCAACTTACAGAGCCGTTGGTGTTGCAATGACTGCAAGAAATATTGAATTAAAACAAAGCTTCTTCTACGTCTTATGTTTGTTGGATTTTAGTCCCTGCGGATTCATTCCAAGAACTGGCTCGCCTGTGTCTTAAGAGAATATCTGTTTAATATTATTTACTTTTCACAAGAAAATGTAGCTTGTTTTGTTCTTCTGATTTTCTTTTGCTTCTTAGGTGGCACCTTTCGGTTGGGTTTTTGAAATCAACAAACATATAAGTATTGCACACCAGCCTTTTCTGGGATTGCTTCTTCTTAAAATGAAAGGCAGAGGAGTCAAATTACACTTTTCCGCAGTCACTGAGGAAGAAACAAAGTTTCGAAATATCGGTATATGACCAGGAGTTATATGTTAGTGAGTTTTCCCCTATTGGAGGATGTTCCCCCTTGGTGATATACGCATGCTGAAGGCATTTTGCGAAGATTTATTTTATATTTTTTTCCATTCACCCATCAAGCATATGTTAGTTAGGCCTATCATTACCGTCTGCCAGCTTGAATGTTATCTCCCCTATTTCTTCAATCTAGACATAGAGCAGCTTTGTTTATAATTCATATATTCTTGGCAGTCTTGCAACACAAGCTGCTCTGTAATTTGCTGGAACGAGTGCTCGGTACTTATCCTGGGAAATTATTCGTTTGTGTATTTTGTCCCCCTTGCGGATTATTCAAGACATGGCCTCAGCACTTGTGTTCTTAAGGGGAATATCTTTTTATATTTTCTTCTTTTCAAGAAAATGTTAGCTTGTTTTGTTCTTTCATGATTTTCTTTTGCTTCTTAGGTGGCCACCTTTGGTTGGGTTTGCACCCTCACACCCAACTTACTACAGTATTGCACCCAGCTTTTCTGGGATTGCTTCTTCTTAAAACTGAAAGGCAGAGAGTCAAAATTACCCTTTCCGCGGTCACTGAGGAGAACAACAGGTTTCGAAATATCGTAAATGTCAGGAGTTTTATATAGTGAGTTTTCCTCCCCTATGGGAGGATGTCTCCCCTTTGTGACTATAAGCTTGCTGAGGCTCATTGAGAGCATTTATTTTATATTTTTTTTCCCATTCACCACTCAGCACATTCTGTAGTTAGGCAAATCATCTACCGTGAGATATTGAATGCTTATTTCCCCCTTATTTTGCACTCTAAGACATAAGAGCAAGCCTTTGTTTATAATTCAATATTTCCTTGCAGTCATTGCAACACCAAGCTGCTCTGTAAGTGCTGGAACGGTGTCGGTAACTTATCTTGGAATTTATTGTTTGTGTATACTGTTCAAAAAAGAAACGCAACAGCAGCAATTGGTTCCTTCTTTACTATTTTCAAAACATTGTACATTTTCAGGTAACTGCAAAACCGTTAAAGTGGTGATTGATGAACAATAATGGCTAATCTGATTTTTGCGTTGAAAAAAACAGTGCCAAAGTATTACAGAAGAGCTCACACTTTCGAACGTCGTAGGTGTGTGTCCTCATGTGCAGCAGTCACACCTTGAAGTCGACTGGGCAGGGATCGCAGAGATGCGATGACGGCGCAGTGGAATGGTGTTCCCACTCCTCTGAAGAGCTGGAAACAAACTCTTGTTCATTTGTAGGGGCATTAACCGGGCCAGGACGCGGGACGATTCCAACTCATCCCAAATGTGCTGTTGGGTTTAAACGGTGACATAGTGGGCTAGGGAAGGAGATTGACGTTGTTGGCAGCCAGGAAATGTCGGTTAAGTGGGGCCGAGTGTGACCGAGCATTGTCATGCATAAATATGGAACCAGGAGGCAGCCAGGAGTTGAAGAACGTGAGGTGGAGGGATTTCTGCAATGTAGCGTGAGTATTAAGTCGTCCCTGGACCAGTACTAGGGGGCTTTGCCACTGAAAATTGATGGCTCCCCATACATTACCCCTCCACCACCATGGGGAGGTGCCTGTTAACACAATTCTGTGCATTAGCGTTCATTCTTCTGCGATAGGACACTCTCTTGGTCATGGCGTTGCAGCTGGAATGTGATTGTGCTGAATGAAACCTGTCTCCAGTTAACGATGAACCCAGGGAAGATGTGCTGCACCATTGAAGTGTGCTGGCGATGTCGCTGAGTCATAAACGGGTCCGCGGATAGGTTCGGTTCCCTCATTCCACCAGCATGTAGACGATTGAGTACGGTTTTTGCCGTTAAACGTTGTGGCAGGATGGTGGGCTGTTAGAGGGGAGACACACAGGGAACGATCCCGAACATGGCGGAGGTATGTAGCGATTCTTGGGCTCGGGTTGTGCACCTTGGCTTGGTCCTGACCGAGGCTCGGATCTGCTGTTGAAATCCGTCGTTCCTACCGGTTTCAAAGCCTACTGATGGTGCTTATGGCCACATTGAAAATGTCTGGCAACTGCATGCTTGACTCTGTTCGGCCTGCAACCGGACATCGCATTTTCTCGTTGTGGCTTTTCAGATTTTGGCATTCTTTCTTTCGTTTCTGGTTCATTTTTCAAGAAGCCAACCCCTTCTTATCATGCTATTGAGTGCTCGTGTGAGTATTGTATTCTGTGCTTTGCACGTGAATTTCCGTCTGCAATCGCCGACAGTCGAAGTTTTACAGCACTAGATACTTTAGCACACCAGCACGTGTTTAACGCAGGCATGCGCTGAACTTGTCATGAATGGCAGAGGAACGGAGGTGAGTGAATCAATTCTGCTATTTGTCAACATTCATTCAGTTGGAGTATTGTAAATATTGCATCATATTCCAACTATTATTTGTTGGTTTCTTTTTTGAACAGTATTTTTAGTCCCTTGCGGATTCATTCAAGACTGGCCTCACACTTGGTCTTGGAGAATATCTTTTTATATTTTCTACTTTTCACAAGAACATGTAGTTGGTTTTGTCTTTCCTGATTTTCTTTTGTTCTTAGGTGCACCTTGGTTGGGTTTTTAAAAAACTCAACAACTCTACGGTATTGCACACAGGCGTTTCTGGGATTGCAGTTTTTAAAATGAAAGGCAGAGGAGTCAAATTCCCATTTTCGCGGTCATGAGGCGAAAAAACCAGGTTTGACAGATTGGTAATATGACCGGCGTTTATATGTTAGTGGTTTTCCTATTGGAGGATGTCTCATTGGTGACTATAAATTTGCTACGCCTCATTTTGAGAAGCATTTATTTTTTATTTTTTCATTCACACACTCAAGAAATACTGTTAGTTAGGCCACAATCATCTACCGTGCAGTTATGCAGCTTATCTCCCCTCTTTCTTCAATCTAAAGACATAAGAGAAGCTTTGTCCAATTTTTATTTATACTTCAAAATTCTTGCAGTCATTGCAACACAAGTGCTTGTACGTTGTGGAACGGTGCTCGGTACTTATCCTTTGGAATTTGTTAGTTAGTTGCATAATTTATATATATATTTATATATATATAGATATAAATATAAATAATATATAGATATATTATTTATATACCCAGCTGCGTCCAGCCCAAGTCCAATCCTCACACAGTAGGCAGAGCTCACCGACACAGCAGAAAACAATACACCACAACACACACACGGGCGCGCGCGCGCGACGTTGAGCACGCCCTGACGGTCATCCTTCTGCGTCATCGTGACGGAATATCCTGAGCCTTTAACACACGAGACATTGCTGACTTGGGATGGTCAGCTTCGCGTCTTCAGGATGGAGAAGGGTGAGGGCACGGGCTGTATCCACACCAGTGGCAATCAGCTCCAGGCGGACTAGAGGCCTCACCGACACACAAAAGCTATGCTTCAGCATTCGGCACTGTGTGATGTTTCAGCGGGAGATCTTGCAGAGACTGAAAGGGAAATTCTCGCTCAATCATGACAACCAAACGCGGTGAGTAGCTGTCGGTAAACAGTCAACAAGGGGGAACAGGCAAACGTTTGGCCCAAACCAATTTGGACTGGCAAAAAATGGTCGTCAATAGCTCAGTTGGTGCGTGCTGGATCGTAATCTTGTGATCTGGGATGATTTGCGGGTTTCGAATCTCGCGGGCCGTTACGGTACCGGGGGACTTTTTTTTCTCGGAGTTAAATTGGTTCTGACTTCATTTCATACAGTCTTTGAATGATACTATTACGAGGTTCGTGTGGTGACGCAGCATAGCATCTTGTAACACACGTAAAATCCCAACACCAACTTTCGGAAGAAGGCCACTTGGGCGTTGGTAAGGAATGACACGTTACACGAGCATTGTCCCCTGCTGTGAATAACGGGAAAGAATGAGGTAGTAAGTAAGGAAATTGAGTGAACGATATTGAAACAATATTTGACTGGATGACACGGGAACGACTGAATGAACGCCAGCTGCAGCTCTTCAGTCGGACTACCCGGTTAGGCATCCCGTTGTGTGACGTGCGTGGATTGTAAGCGCTTAGAGCTTGGTTCCAGCCACGAATTAGGCGCTATATAAGTATTCATTTAATAATAATATATATAAAACATAATACATGCTATCGAACAAACGACAGAGAGCAGACAGTAGATTTACAGATATAGATAGATGATAGATAGATAGATAGATAGATAGATAGTATAGAATAGATAGTAGGACAGCTAGAGAGACTTTTCCGATCGATGAATAGATTGATAGATTGTTCGGATGATCGTGGTAGTGCGTTATTTCATATCTACTCTCACTTTCAAAAGGTTGGATGCGTTGTACGATATTCCTACACACACTCACACCAAGAACAATGAAGTCCAGGCAAATCACAAACAAAGTTTCTTTTCTTTTTATATGCTGCTGAACCATCAGCCACAAAATCAATGCACGCCACCACACAGCGCGAGATAACATATCACAACCGCCAAAAGGTTAATCAAATATTACAAGCAACCCAATCCGCCGACACACATCACATGTGGCGGTACAACCAGAGCAAGTAAAAAAAAAAAAAAAAAAAATCTATGTATAAATAATTATGCAGAAAGTTCAAAAAACCACCTCTTCCAGCGGCAAGCATTAACAGTCCGCTCTCAGCAACAAAACGTTCACGTAACATGTCACAGCAATATGGTTCTGACACAGACCTCGTGGCACAGTCAGTAGTTGTCCTAAGCAGACACAGTTCAACATTGGTGGACGAGTCAAGTCACAGGTTCTAGTTCCACCGGTTCTCACACGGCAAAGCAGGGGCTGCTAGGGGACGAGTCAAGTGGGCGTCCCACAGGGCACCACACACACAGAGAAAAACTCTCAAACACTCCGAGGTCGGATATACAACATTACGTTGCGATACCGCCCTCGGTCGGTCTTCCAGCCAGCACGACGGAGAATCCTGAGGCCTTTCTAAACTCATGTAAAATTACTGACCTGTGGTCGCCTTCCAATGCCAGCAAGACGAAGACAGTGGCTGGGGGACAGGCTGCACCCCACGGCTGATGGCTATCAGTTTTTCCTACCAAGCCGGATCTCTCAGGGACTCCCCAACACCCCGGAAAACGGATAACTACGTTTTTTACTCGCCTCAATGCCTACATATGTTATCGTCTTGTATTGTCACTAGCAAGTCACGCTCCACATAATACATTTCACTTGCGTTGGGGAAATACCATTTTATAGTCATTCTAGTTGACATGTGTGCACTACATGTAAGTGATTCTTAGTTTAGCACATGAGTGATTACATTGAAGACTACTAACCAAATATTTCCTCATGCAACCATTATAAAAGTACCAAGAATACAATCTTACAGATAAAGGAAACGATTTCCACGTTGTCCTTTTTATCATGGATGACCAAGACCATTACAAGAAAGAAGTTTTAATTTCCCAATTATCATCACTTGTGGTCTCTAACTGGGTTCTGATTACTTTCCCTCTAAATTTACACCATACTTTTCATTCTCATTCCAGAGCTCACCAACATGGCCCTTTCTATAGAACACTTAGGGATAGATAAACAACGTTGTATTTTCAATATACACTGATTTGATTTTGATAACTTTTCTTCAAAACACATATTCTCTTTCCGTCATCACTCCTTTTCTATACACCTCTCGTCCACATTCTTAACACAGCTTCTACAGTGACCCTATGCTCGTCAAGTCTTGTCAAATCACAAGACCAATACATAGGGTTTTAGGCTTTCCATAAGAATGGCAATCTCACACCACTGTAGGGGAAAGCATTCTCAGTACTGAACCAACCCCATTTACACCAAGTCATAAAACCTGCTTACCCCGCACAAGTAGGGTCTCATTGGCACGTGGATGTTCTAGGCGGCAAATTCACGGGACTAAGCAAATCCTGGGGTCACCTGGGAATGACAACAAAAACGCAGGTGTTATGGATGCTAGAAGCTAGATAGATAGATAGATAAAGTAGATAGATAGATAGAGATAGATACAGATAGATTGTACTTTAAAAGTCTATTTCATGTCAAGCTGAAGAGGCAAATGAGACTTCATTTAAAACCAGTTAATGTTTAATCGAAACATTGTTTGTGTGTGTTGTGTGTGTGTGGTGTGTGTGTGTGTGTGTGAGTCGTGGTGTGTGTGTGTGTTGTGTGTGTGTGTGTGTGTGTGTGAGTGTGTGTGTGTACATTACAGAAATCGCCAGTCCCAGAGAGTGTCAGAATGAATGGAACTTGTTCACATATCTGGACTGCCTTCGACCATCATCTTCTGCAAATGATGTGGAATGTGTTCACTCAAGATGAAAACGATGTCACCATGAAACTTTGCGAACATGGATTCCTTGTGGAGGTCGTGTTTATCTTCTGGTCACAGCCAAACCACTCACATACTCGGGCCAAAGGGATGTGTACCAATCAAGGGGTTATTGGCCGCTTTATTCCCCACAGGGAAATGGGCATAAGAAAACGTGGTATTGTCACGCAACCGACCTCGTGGATGTACGTGGTCAGACCACTTCCAGAATAAGATAAAGTAAGACACGTTGTGTGTGTGTTATGTGTGTGTGTGTGTGTGTGTTGTGTGTGTGTGTGTGTGTGTGTGTGTGTGTGTGATTTGTGATGTGCGCGGCGCGCTCCGCGTCGTGCGTGCGTGCGTGCGTGTTGACATGTGTTGCTGTGTGAGTTGTGCGTGGTGGGTGCGCGCGAGTGTAGCGTGCGTGCGTGGTGCATGTGCTGTGTGTGTGTGTAGTGTGTGTTGTGTGTTTGTGTGTGTGTGTGTGTGTTTGTGTGTGTGTGTGTGTGTGTGTGTTGTGTTTGTGTGGAGAGAAAGAAAGAAAGAGCCAGCGAGAGAAAGAGTCTCTCTCTCTCTCTCACTTTCTCTGTGTTCTATCTATTATTGCCTATCTAACTATTATCTGTCAATACATTTTGCCTACTAATAGAATGTTCAACAAGTCTCATTGTCTTTTTCTGCAACAAGATTCGCTCTGTGCTATGTCAATTTTAAAGGCACTTAAACGAAGTGAGGAACTATTATTAGTTAACAACCAATGCCAGAGTAATTTCTTAAGGCAGAACATTTTGTTATGCAAATATTTTCTTTCATAATTTTCAGTTATGCACCGAGGGATGTATGTTTACTTTGTTTTGGACTCATTGCTATAGGTGGCGGTTTGGGTACAACGACACACTCACAACACATGCGGCCTTTGCCAATTAAAATATTTGGGTTGAGTATCTATCGAGGAAAAGATCGTAAACCAGTCGAAACTATTACAAGAAAATGACGTGGTTGTTGATTCTTTGAGGGAGAGAGAGAGAGAGACGAGAGATGGAGAGAGAGAGAGGAGACGTGAGGTTGGAGAGAGGGAGCGATGAGAGAGACGAGAGACAGGAGATGAGAGACAGTGAGCAGAGAGAGGAAGAGAGAGTTATGTTTGTTTGTTCGTTTCAGGTATAAAAGTCTCTTCAGTGGGATGACGCACAATCTCATACTTTAACGCCTATTTCCTATGACCCAGGTATGTTTTTGTTGCTGTATTATTGATGTTTGATGATCGCTTGTTGCAAATGTAACTATGATGGGAAAGGAAGGTGTTGTGTCTCAGTCAATTCTGTTCTTGTTTTTACCAGTACGTATGTATCTAACGTGTCGTTCGTGTTTCTTACAACAAGTAATTAATCTTCGCGATGCCCCAAAGAAATATAGATAGGTTTTTTAAAGATGAACACTAGACGTTAAATAATTGTTGTTTGGGGAGAAAAAATGAATAAATCAATAAATTGGTAAAAGTAGAAAGAAAAAAAACTGATGAATAAATAGTAATAAACAAATGAATGAATGAATGAATGAATGAATAAATAAATAATAATAAATAATAAACTAATTACTTAATGCATTCATGCACAGCACATGTATTCAAGTGCTTTAAATGCATACGTACATACATTCAAAAACCGACTGACACCCAGACTGCAGGCAGACAGGGAAACACAGAACTCAAACTGTGCATACAGAAATACCTATACACAAAACACAGAAATATATCTATATATTATTTAGATATATATATAATATATATATATATATATATATATAATCTTAGAAAGAGAGGGGGGTAGTTACCCGCCATGGCATTGAACAAACAAGCCCAGACAGATCAATGCATTTGTCCTATTGGGTCTTCTTTTTAAACAAAAAAAAACCATAAAAAAACAACAGATCACATTGAACATTTGGAAGTACAAACAAAGAACGAAGAGTGACTTCTTGATCGGGTGTTCAGAAAAAATGGCCGCCAGCGGACAGGACCGAGGGGATTATGGGAGAGGAAAAGGTGGGCGGTGAGGGGGGGGGGGGGGGGGGGGCGGAGGGAAGGGGGGGAGTGAACGATGGGGTTTGTTGGTTGGTAGTGGAATAGTGGAGTGTTATGTATATTTGTGACGGTTGTGGTTAAAGTGGATGATAGTGCGTGTGAGTGTGTGGGGGGATTTTATATTATCTATATATATATATATCTATAGATCCAAAGTGATTAAAATACCAAAATGATTTTTGAGTGCACAACCCTTGGGGAGCAAACATTAGTTATTTTTAACAAATATATATTATAGTTATATTTATATATATATTTCTATATATATTATAATTATATATTTATATATATATATATATATATATATTATACATAGAGAGAGAGGAGACGAGATAGATTGTTGGGGTGTGTGTGTGTGGTGTGTGTGTGTGTGTGTGTGGTGTGTGTGTGTGTGGTGTGTGTGTTTGTTGTGTGTGCTGTGTGTGTGTGTGTGTGTGTGTGTGTGTGTGTGTGTGTGTGGTGTGTATTAAAATAATTGATAATTACAATAAAAATATAGACAAGAATAGTAATTAGAATAATTGATCGTAGTAGTAATTATGATAGTTAATAGATGAATAAAATGAAAGTAATTGTCATTAAAAAAGGACTGAAAATAATTACGTGGACTAAAAGGCTTTTAATTGTTTTTGCTGGGTGGTGGAGGAGTGAGAGTATTATGCGTGGGTAGTTGCATAAGGTTGTGTGGTAATGTTATACGGAAGGAAGGGATGGAAATGAGTAATGGGTGATAAGGTAAAAATTGGGCGGGGGGGTGAGGGGGGTGGGGGGGTAATGTGTGTGGGGGGGGGAGAGGGAGAGCTCATATTTTTTGTCCACTATGGTGTGTGTGGGTGGGTATGGAGGGAGGAGGGTTGGGAGATCATACTAATAGTGTTGTTGAAAAAGTATATTATGCCGTGGGATGATGTTCATGTAACAGGTGTATAATGTGTTGGCATTAATATGTCATGTTGGTTGAGAAAGGTAGGAATTATCAATGAAAAACATGTTTTAAAAATCATGTTTACCCCACCACACACACAAAACACACACAACACACACCAAGGGGGGGGGGGGGGACATGTAAACAGTATTTGGGTGGTTGTGATATAATGAGACTAACTGTGAAAGTTGTCAACACATATTAAACCCACCAACCAACTACCACACAACCACACACACAACAACCACCCCCACCCACACGCCCGCACGCCGCACGCAGACACACAACACACACACACATCACACACACACTCACAATATATATATATATTTATATATATATTAAATATATAGATATATTATATATATATATATATTATTTATATTTTATATATATATATTATAATATACTAGCCGGTGTACCCGGCTTCGTCGGGTATATCTGTACAATGATTTTCTGGCACCCTCTCTTTCACACTTAAAGACAATTCAATAAAATCTCAGCTTGGTTGTATTCGTTTTTCCCATGCTGAACAATAGCCAGCCTTCCTATCTACTTCACATTTCTTCGGAGCCACTCCTTCGTGCCTCTCAATCTGTTTTCCTCACGAATTGTTTCGTAATACGATGCACGTCCATAGAGGGATGCTTACTTTGTGAACTTGCGATGCATTTCAATTCCTTGATTGGAAAGTGTCCAAAATGACAACTCTGTCGGGGCCGCATACCTAGTGGAAAGGCGCTGACTCATGATCCAAGGTGTGTTTGATCCGGCTTGCTGTCTTGGGAAATTTTAACGTGAATTGTTTCCAGCTAAAATGACCTGGGTGCACCCGTGACACCCTGGCCCCGCAGGTGTCAGGTCTGTGACGGACCAGCATCGCATATCCTTATTTGGGCAGGACGTTAAATCCAACTCAAAACATGACAAATCTGTGAAAAGATTGCCATTTTCACGAGATGTATCATGTCCTATTTTTTACTTCGGAGGGCCTTGGTAGACAAAATTTCTGGTCTCCCTGTTTGGCGCAAGTATAGTTCAGTGTTTCTGCGGTTTCCAGTTTGTGATGCTGCAACGTTAGAACATTCCGTGTGTTTAAACCGGACGGTAGTGTTACTGCCCCAAGGGATGAAATGTTGACCCTGGCTCTTGATGATTGCAGAGCGAAAGCTGGTTCTGGGAAAACTGAAGCCATGAGAACAGGAATGGCAGGGCGTGGTGTCCAGGGTTCCAGAGGAATTTTGGGGAGCAGCTCGGTTTCACCTTTGTGGGGGCCACATTGATATTTTCGCTTCTACAAACGTTCTGTGCGTCTGTGTGAAGACAATCGGGTGCATTGATCACCTTTGGGGGTCCAGTGTGTGGAGAATGATCATGGGGACTCGATTTAAGCAACAGATCATGCGGGGGAAGTCCAGAAATTCTCACTGGAGTTCAGGAGTTTTGTTGATAAAGGACTCCTTCATCATCATTCTGTCAACAGTTCTGTACAGGGTTTCCTCTCCAGGGAAGTCAGCTACGATTTTTCTGTTTAGCCTGTTGACAGTCTCGTTAGGGAGGAGATTATGCCTTTCCGTGACCAGTTGAGTCTGCACAGTGAGCACTGAGTCCGGGTGACTGCTTTCTATCAGATCCTCTGGCTATCATTAAAATGGATAGTGCTGGTGGGACCAATATCGTATCTGGAAACATGAATCTCAATGGACAATGCCAATTGTCAAGCAGAAGATTGGCGAGCTGGTGTCTGGGGATTTCAGGACAGGTGGGCTTCATATTGGGGTTTTAGACGTTTAACAACATGCTCCGCCACTTTCTTCGACAGGCGTTGCAATGTTGGATCTGGTGCACATTGAGGACGACAGGGGAGGATCTGCCAGAAGTCCCCACAGAACAGCGTGGGATGCCTCCATTGGACTGTGCACTTGGGTGATGTCTGCAGGCCGTAGAGTCATGGCTCGTAGGACAGCTGTTGTGGGTATTGGCGCTTATCAATTATGACGGTTGCAGCCTCTTTGATGGACTTTGGCAACGGTGACCCACGCTTGACGGGCACGGTTGCGTTTCATGCTTGTCGGCATCCAAGGGACCTTGAAGTGCTATGTACTGTTGCCCACCAGCAAAAGAGTTGCGGCATGCACTGGAAGCAGTGGCTAGCACTTTTTTGCCTGGGAGAGATCTGTTCAGGATAAGGATTCAGGATGGTCTTTCCTTTGTCCTCATGGAGCCCCATCAAGGAACATTATGTTGCTGCTTGCTGTTGAGATCCTGCCTCTTGCTCAACCATGGTCATAATGCTGTCGTAAGTCTCTCTCGTCAGCTGGTAGTTCTTCAGCTGATCATAGCTGCTGCGGAGTGCAGTAGTGTCGTAATTGGTCTCGGTCGGTTGTATTATCGAGGCAAGTTTGTCGTGTGTGGATGTTGGGCATCCCATACTCCTCTGTAGATTGCTCCAAGACGGAAGAGTTTGGTGCTGAATCACAGTAGGCTTGGTTTTGTAGATGGCATCTGTGTATGCGTTCATAAAGTACATCTCTTCGGTCTTTGGGAAGAGGAAATTTTCCCAGCAATGATGGTTCTGAAGAGGTTCCACAGGTTGCCTGGGTTACTGGGGTTGAAAGCCTCAGGATAATAACAGAAGTCAGCAGCGTCTGGGGTCTATGAGAGATGGAGGCTTCTCAGGGCAAGTTTGTAGAAGGCGGTCATCTTCCAGTTTCGGTTCGAGAAGTTGTCATGCTTCATTGTTCAGCATTTAATAATTCACTGTTATACCAAATTTCATCAAGAAAGGTCTAAATTTAGAAATGAACGGATTTAACGGTTTTTAACGCTCAATATTGTTTCTGTTCGTGTAAAATTGTATATCATTGTTCAGACGTGTAAAACTGATCTGGTATACCGGAATTTCATCAGGAACGGTCTATATTTATATAATAACGGTTTTTAACGGTCAATTTTTTAAGTTCCGTTCGTGTCAGGTTGTCTATATTGTTCAGCGTGAAAATGATCCTGTATACCGAATTTAATCAGAATGGTATAAAAGTTATATAAACTGGTTTTTTTAACGGTCAATTTAGTTTTGGTCGTGTAAGTGTATATCATTTATTCTGCATTTAAAACTTGCACCTGATACAAAATTTCCTCAGCAAAGGTCGAAATTTAGAAAATAACGGATTTAACGGGTTTTTTTAACGCTCATTTTATGTTTCTGTTCGTGTAGTTGAATATCATTGTTCAGCGTGTAAAACTGCCATTGTCTACGAATTTCATCAAGAATGGTCTAAATTTATATAAAACGTTTATTTACGGTCAATTTTACGTTTCGGTTTGTGTAAGTTGTATTCATTATTCAGCATTTAAAACTTCAATGTATAACAACTATCATCAAGAAAGGTTAAATTTAGAGAACTAAACGGTCTTATCGGTTTTTAACGCTCAATTTAAGTTTTGTTCGTGTAAATTGTATATCATTGTTCAGGTTGTAAAACTGCATCTGAATACCGAATTTTCATCAGGATCGGTCTAAAATTTATATAATAAACGGTTTTTAAAGTCAATTTTAAGTTTCGGTTCGTGTAAAGTTGTATTCATTATTCAGCATTTAAAACTCACCTGTATTACAATTTATCAAGAAAGGTCTAAATTTAGAAAATAACGGATCTTAACGTTTTTTAACGCTCAATTTTAGTTTCTGTTCGTGTGTATTGTATATATTGTTTCAGCGTGTTAAAATGCATCTGTAACGAATTTATAGGGAACGGTCTACATTTATTAAATAACGGTTTTTACAGTCAATTTTAAGGTTTCGGTTGTGCTCAGTTGCGATATCATTATTCAGCATTAAATTCACCTGTTTACCAAATTTATCAAGAAAGGTCTAAATTTAGAAAATAACGGTCTTAAGGTTTTTAAACCGCCTCCATTTAAGTTCTTGTTCGTGTAAAATTGTATACATTGTTAGCGTGAAAACTGCATTGTATACGGAAATTTCATCTGGAACGGGTCTAAATTAATATAACGGTTTTTAACGGTCCATTTTTAAAGTTTCGGTTCGTGTAAGTTGTATATCATTGTTTCAGGTGTAAAACTGCATCTGTATACCGAATTTAATCAGAATGGTCTTAATTTAGAAATAACGGGATCTTAACTGTTTAACGCTCAATTTTAAGTTATGTTGTGTCATTGTATATCATGTTCCGCGTGTAAAACTGTTCTGTTATACCGAATTTTCATCAGGAACGGTCTTAATTAATATAATAACGGTTTTTAACGGTCAATATTAAAGTTCGGTTCGAGTAGTTGTATCTCTAGGTTCGGTGTAAAATGCCATTGTTATCGAATTTAATCAAGAATGGTCTAATTTTAGAATAATAACGGTTTTTAACGAGTCAATTTAGAGTCGTGTGTAAGTTGTATATCATTATTCGCATTTAAAATTCACCGTATACAAATTTCATCATGACAGGTCTAATTTAGAAAATAACGCTTTTACGGTGATAAATAACGGTTCATAAAATCTATCGAATGAACCAGTGTTATCACCGTATGTCCTTAGAACATGCAGTTAACATTGATCCGAGACTCTTTGGACCCCACAGCACGCTTGTATTTGATCGTTTTTAGGGGGGTAGCGTGTTGTTAACGGTTTTTAACGGTCATAAATAAAACTGTCGTTAGAAGGTCCAATGACCTATGTTACTCGGGAGATGTCCTCTAGTACGATGTACTGTGCAATGTCACAAACGGCCATTAGATGAAAAGCAGCGGAAAAAGATGGTCTTTGAAACCGATTATAAACAGTTTTGTTAACGTTTTTTAACGGTTTCTTTTTTTAGAGAATTAGTCCAAAACCATCTGGAGTCACAACAGTCGTACTGCTAAATTGCAGAAGATCGGGTTTAAACAGTTTCTTTATAGGTTTGGTTTTTTTTTTTAACGGATTTTAACTGTTTGATATTAACAAAAGGAGTGACTTGATGGCGGCGCACGACAGTAAAATTAAGAAATGAGTTTGTTTCTTACCGCCAATGAATTGACAAACAGAAGCACATGACAGACACGATGACATTTTCAACCATTGGGTTCTTCTTCAGGCTGAAAATATAAATCACCATTTAACAAAACAAAGAACGAAAACCGAAAAAAGAGAACGAAAATGACTCATCCGGTGGAGTCATGTGGAGGGAGGGAGAATAGCGCGTAAAGCGGAAATGCCATGGGGATTATGGGATGAGGAAAGGGAGGGGGGGGGGGTTGCGTAGGGGGACGGTGTGTGTGTGTTGTTAAGATAGGGTTGGTGTCTAGTTTATTGGGTGTTGTGATAACTTTGTGATGGTTGTGGTAATGGTGGATGATAATAATGGTTAGGGAACAAAAGATAAAAAAGGGGGGGGGGGGGGGATGGAAAAAAAAAAAACAAAAAGGGGGGGGGGGGGGGGTTGGGTGGAATAAAATAAATGATTTCGTTGGGAGATGAAAGAGGTAGTGGTAGTTATGCGTGGGTAGTTGAGAGGTGTGTGGGTAATGAAAAGCAGTGGTCGTGGGGATGGGTGGGAAAATGTGTGTGTGTGTGTGTGTGTGTGTGTAGTGTGTGGTGTGTGTGTGTGTGTGTGTGTGTGTGTGTGTGTTGTGTGTTGAAGTTAGTGTGGTGTGGAGTGTGGTGTTTGGCGATTTTTGTGGAATTTATAGTGCGTTGTTGTTTTACAATTGTGTGGAACGGTGTTAATATGTATTGGGTTGGGATGCGGTGATGGAGGGGTGAAGGGAAAGAGCAGGGGGGGGGGGGAAAGTAGTGGTGGTGGGAGGGGGAGGAGGAGTAGGGGTAGCTCTCAGAGGGATAGTAGTTTGATGGTATAGGACATGGGGGTGTGGTGGAAAGTGAAAGATGACGGTGAAAAAAAAGTTAAAAGTGGGGGGGGGGGGGGAGTCTAGGGGAAGGATTAAAACTCAATTAGATTACTAGATGGAGGGGGGCTGGTAAATACTGTATGAAGTGAGTGAAGGGGATGTGGTGGTGGGTTATTGTAGTTGTGTGGTGTATGTGTGTGTGTGGTAGGGGATATTGCCAACTGATGGGGAAGTGGTGTATGTGGTGGTTGGTTATTGTTGGTATTGATGCTTGGGGGTGTCCGTGTGCAGTGGAAGTGGTGCGTTAAGGGTGTTGGTTATTGTTGGATATTGTGCTTGGGGTGTAGGAGGACACTTGGGAACACGCCTACTCAAACACATAAAGGGCCACACCTGATCTGTTTCAAAAAAGGTTATATCGATGGATGGAATGGGCGCCACATCTATGCCAAAACAGACCCCTCTACTTCTCAACTTTGCCAGACTTCCATCCATCTATATCAACTTACTACCATTTTCGCATTCGGTCAACTTTAGACATCACATCTCCCTTGGAGAAGGCCTCTCAAAACCTCTTTTTACACAGACGAAAGATACCTAGATATCACTCCACAAACCCCACACACTAAAGACAGCATCCATATTCACCATTTCTCGTTTCGCAGACTCTGTCGAGCGAGGATGACTTCACAACACAAAGAGCAAAATGTCACAATTTTTCACCAACCGCGGGATACCGTTCCATCATCAATGCCAGCACTCCGTCGCACCATAGCTGTATCCAGAACTCTGCTCTGGAAACCAGATCCAACCAAGAAGACGACTTACAGCCTACCTCCCTCAACACTGCACTACCCTCCCCTCTTTAGATCCTCAAATCAATTGGACATTGTATAACACACAAACCCTGCCTTTCATACAAAACCTATGATCACATTCACAACGTGGCAAAAACCTCAACCAAAAGACTCTCGTGCGGTCCAAGTTGAACAGAACACAGTATACCTCAGGTACTCACTGTCCAAAACTGCAATAATCTGCCCCTCTCACAACCCAGACACTTTAAGGGCCCAAAGACTCCTTCACAGTCAACGCACTTCTATGTCAGAGCCACAACTTATATATGCATCCACTGCAGAGTGTGGCAAGATTTACAAGGGAAACATCCGACACTTGAACCGCATTCTGAACACCTGGCTGATATCGCCACGACACCATTCGACACTTCAACACATCACCAACATGACCCTGTCAAGTGATGGCACTTGGCGTTCTCAGAGTGACGCTTTGAATACAACTCAACATCCCTCTCATGCCAAAACTGGGCCACCTATTGGGTCACAAACAGACGTACCTGTAAATTTCACGAAGATGGGTTCTAACAGTTTTGTTCTGGGTTTGGTTTGTTTAACGGTTTTTTAATGTTATATAAATAACGTTATTTTAATGCCCTCAGGATTAATTTTAGAGAAGTTTGTCCTGTACGTGTGCAATGGTCACAACGGCCATTTGCATGAAAAAGCAGAGGAACATAGATTTCTTGAAAGTTTAACAGTTTTTTTAACGGTTTTTAACGGTTTTATTTTTTTTAGGATTAGCCCCCCCACAATTGGGTCACAAACGACGTAACCTGCCAAATTTCATTACAATCGTTGAGCCGTTTTAGTCTAATTGCGTACACTCAGACAGATTTTTGCATTATATATTAGATCTTATTCACAATTGACGTAAAACTAATCGAAAAGACTAATGGACGTTGCGTTTGTTTACAAACCGAAGAACTCTGCGAGGAAGGCTAAGTAGCCGAAATATTTTGTTAACAGCAGATTTGTTGTTTACACTCACACACACACACACACACACCCAACACACACCCACACACCCACACACACACACCACACAACACACACTCATTGTAAAAAAATATTCATTAACCAGTCACTGATGGGTGTTGATATATGAGATCAACAGACTATAGAGGTCTTCTTCTCCGTTCACTTAGCAGGACTCCTGGGAGGTCCTGCAGGGGTGCTGTAGGGTGTAGGCCTCTGTGGCATAAGGTTTTGCACCTCATCGGTGTGTGTGGTAGATAGGTTTCTATTTGAGTAGTTGTATACCCCGAATGTTCCGCTGTCACTTGTGCTTAGATGCTGGAAAATTGAGATGGCGTGGGGCATATTGTTATTAAAACATATTTTAATTGATCTATGTGTCTATTTGACTCATTTAAATCCTGATAACGATTCCGTTACAATCTTGGATGAAAGAGATGTCATTTTACTTATAACATGTAAATTGGAAAAAATCAAGATGTATTAGCCCGACCACCCCCCCCCCCCCCCCCTCCGACCTTTGATGAAAACATACTGTAGTAGTTATATATCATCTGTTTCAATACTTCAAAATCCTGGTGAAAGCATTTGTTACAAGCATGGATTGAAAGAAGATGCTATTCTAGTTTAACAGTCATTGATTCAATAGACAACTTCGACTACAAGGTTTTAGACAACAAGAAATGAATGATGTCGAGGAAAATTAAATTGATCATTTGGGCTAAGAGTAAAACATATTCTAAAAACTCATAGGGAGATTTTTTCACAGGGTACTCCACGATGTCGGAGCAGGTATTTACGCCTGAAATTCTTTTTTTTTTGAATTGTGCAAACAACTATTGTTGGTATATTGGATATTAGCATAAATGAAAAAAAAGTGAGAAAAAATAAAAGGAGATTAAACTGACAATAAATTAAGAATATGTTGTAATTGTTATTGCTCATCCAAATTTGAAAGAAAAGCGAATCACAGAATAACGCGTAATTTTTGTTCTGACGACAAAACGTTCAAACCAACTTATTTGGTGGTATTTTCCGTTTCGAACTGCCTTTGGGGATTTATTACTTTAGAAGAGATAGGAATTTTCTCATTTCCCCAGATCATAATATCAATGGTTGAACTGGTCCTGTTTGGCTACACAAATAAATACATAGAATAATACACCTGGGTTATAAATTCCTGTCGTTTGCTATAAGTTCATGACACATTTAGAATGGAAAAAAATCGTACCAACTAATAAGCCTGTGACAAACATTTATAAAACGTGTTTAGCTTAAATATGAATTTATGAATCGCATCCACTTATTGGACGGGGCCCCCAGAATTTAGCAGAAGCTGGTCTCGTTCTGGAAATTGTCAGAAAAGCTAAAGAAGCACGGTAGTATATGCCACCAGCGTTTGTTACTACATCAATAAATCACCTTTCCATGACTCAATCACTTAACTTCAAAGATTCATCAACTGCTGTAGTTGTAGTGGTAAATGGAAAGATGAAGTTTGGATTTCCTGTGGGTTGGATTTTTTTTAAATTGGATGATGTAATTTTGCTTGTTGTATTTTGTTTTCCTTGGATATTGTCCTCTCTCGCGTGGCTTATACAATTGCATAATCTTGCTAAATGAATAAATAAAAACAGGCGTATGTGTATTCTCTTCCTCTTGCTGTCAGCTGATATCTTGCTTTATCTGAAGAGTGAGAGTGTAAACTGACTACTGACCTGCCTATTTCACATTTCTGATGTTTATGCTCTTTCTTCATGTTAGATTATCCATTTTACGTCAATTAAATTTTGCTCCTTCTCTCTCTCCTCTCTCATCTTCTCTCTCTCTCTCTCTCTCTCTCTCTTCCTCTCTCTTCTCTCTCTGCGCAATATATCGTCGCGCGTGGGTAAGTGTGTGTGAGGTCGTGTGTGTGTGTGTGTGTGTGTGTGTGTGTTGTGTGTGTGTGTGTTTGTTGTGTGTGTGTGTGTGTTGTGTCGTGTGTGTGTAGTGCACGTTCAGTAGAGAGAGAGAGAGCGAGATTACAGATAGACAGACAGATGAAAGACCGAGGAGAGAGTGAGAGAGAGAGATCGAATGTGGAAGAGGAGAGAAAGAGTGAGAGTGATGAGAATGAGAGAGAGAGAGCGAGAGAGAGAGGGTGCTTGTGTGGACATGTGTCCAATCAAAAGTATACGGGTGCATACATATTCAGTGTGTGTGTGTGTGTGTGTGTGGTGTGTGTGTGTGTGTGTGTGTTGTGTGTGTGTGTTGTGTGTGCTGTGTGTGTGTGTGAGTGATCATTTTATCTACAGACGGTCAGGCTCGAGATCCCCGTGTGGGAGGCAATCGTTAACTACAGTGAAGAATTTGTGCACATGGCAGGCTCAGATGTCGTCAGCCAAAATTATTTACTTCTTATTATGTGAATCTTGTGTCATCTGGGGTCCAACCGACCGACAAAGGAACAGAGCTACAGCAACGGCCAACAACAACAACAACAAACAACCGATTCGTTACCGTTGGTACCTTCCTTCCTTCAGTAGACTCTCCTTTTTGTCAATATCAGTGTGTTACAGGGTGTGTCACACAATTCCGGGATTTCGGCTTGGTGATGCGAAGTCATTGTTGGGCTGACAAACAAAGTCGACGTTTTGTTCTCGCATGTAGCTATCACTGCCGGAACGTTCTTCATGGTGACAGACCCAACAGGTTCAGAATCCGTAATTCTTTGTGGCCAGAACAGAGAACGTTACTTTCACTCTGGTTTGCGATTTCCCGCGGATTGTTTTGACGAAAGTGATGAGGGACTTTTTGTGTTCATCCGCCGTGCTTCTAGAAAACGTTTCGTTGTGGAGTCAGTGCTCAGGTTAGAGGATCGAATGATGTAAGGTAGGGGAGATGAGGACGTGCAAGGTCGTTAGAGAGGTTATGGAATGGTGGTTGCAGCGCAATGAGCATTGAAGAAAGGAAGTGGCGGCCGTGAGTAGTGAATTAGATTAGTTATAGAACTTATCAGGAATGTAGGAAGATGACAGAGGACATAAATCATGCTTGAGAACCAATCAAATCCGGGAGATACTAATAAAATCTGACAGGAGATCACATTATCTGGACACACCTTTCAGTTGTTGGAATTCTGAGAGTCTGGTTGATCAACTCTGGGACTCGCTCTCAACAAAGAGGAGGAGAATGGGATGCGGCTGAATGTACATGCATGAAATGCTATAAGAATTACTTCCACAGTTTGAGGCTTGGATCGGAGCGCTGAAATTGGGGACCAACGCCTCGAATTAACAAAAAAGGACACGCTCCTCTGTGATTTGCCTTGTTGTGAGAAGGATCCCAACTGGACCATATTAGGCTGTCCCCGACAGGACGTTGTTGTTGTTTGTTGGTGTTGTTGTTGTTGTTGTTGTTGTTGATGTTAGCTGTTGTTGTTATGATTAAGAGTTGTGATAGTTAATTAAAAAAGTAAGATTAGGATAGTACGTCTTCGCTGAACTCGGCTTTTGAGGTAAAGGACCGGGAATCTCGCATGTTTGCACATGTACATTTTTTTTCCGAGTGTCCGGACTCCCGCATGCTGCCACTTCTGCTGGTTTGACTCGTCGAACATCTAGATTGTGGTTTTCAGCAGTCTGTTGGAGGTTTTTTCTCAGGCCCTAGCTGTTCTGTCAGTTTTTTTTTCCTGGCTGAACCAAGACGTGTAAGTTTGGGAGCACAGATTACTACACCATACCCTGATTACTGCGGGTGAAAGGTCGTTTATTTAAGTTGTTGGCACTGAGGGAAGCAGATGGCTGATTAGAGGTTCAAGACACAATGCTTGACAAAATCTTGCTCGGGTGTGTGTCTCATGCAGGGAAAGGAAACTATTCGTGATATCTTTGTTAAAACTCCTGACACCCATATCAGGCAAGTCTTCCAAGGTGACGGGTGATAGGATCATCTAATGGCAGTGGACTGTCACATCCTCGCAGAAGTGGTAATCCTCCCTGGCGAAGAAGCTATCCACGCAATATTAATAACACTTGAGCATACGCGGTTGGTTTGCAGGAGACGTAGAACCATTCGATTGGAGGATTTCAGCGTCGTTGGCCTTGGCCATATTTGTCTCATTCAGGTCTCATCATACGGAGTCCGCTACGAAGATGATTGTTGGGCTTTGTTTTTTCTCTATGTTGTTGTGATACTGTTCCCGTAAGCGCTGTAAGCAACGTTTGAAGATTTCTGCGAGGATGGAGTTGGTGGGTTGCTGATCTCCATACCGCGAGATCACAGGACAGTCTCCAATTTGAAAACGAGGGATAGGGACGGTATCCCAACATTTGTTGAGGTCCATCACTTCCAATGTGACAGGTACAAGTAAGCGCGAAGGTGGGACCAGTTAAAATCCCTTTGATGGCCTTGACGATTGTTGGACTGTGATTTGTTTTAAGAGAAGTGTGTGTTGTGTGTGTGTGGTGTGGGGGGGGGGGGGGGGGGATTGAAAATAGAGAAGTGTTCCGCTCCCAAAAAATGCCCCTAAATCTCCATCTCATTTCTTTGTTGTTGCACTCACATTCCTTTCATCATCGGCTTATTTTGATTTGAAAAGCAGCTAATTCTGATCTCTACGGTGGTTCGGGAATTCTCCTTTGCTGTTTGCCTTTCAAAAGGGTTTTTTTTTCTGTCGTTGGGACAATGACTGACGTAACCTCTTTCAAGTGTTTTTCGTGGGGTCAGGGACATGTCGGGACTGAGCATGACTGTGTGTGTGATGAGAGTGAGTGAGTGTATGTGTAGTGAGTGTGTGTGTGTGTGTGTGTGTGTGTGTGTGTGTGTGTGTGTGTGTGTTGTGTGTGCAGTGCGTGCGTCCTGGGCGCGCGCTGTTGTGTGTGTGTGTGTGTTTGAGTGTGTGTGAGTGTTTGTGTGTGTGTGTGTGTGTGTGTGTGTGTGTGTGTGTGTGTGGTGTGTGTGTGTGTGTGTGTGTGTGTGTGTGTGTGTGTATGTGTGTGTGCGTGCGTGGGATGCGTTTGAGGGGGATGGAGTTGTATTGTTATGTGTATGTGTGTGGGCGCGCGTGTGCGCGTGCGTCCTATCATGCTGTATTTGATGGTTCTTGTTCTTGTTCGAAGTCATCTTCTGAACATTCAACACAGCACAGCGCACAACACAACCAAACCAACACACACACACACACACACATAGCGCTGCGCCGCGCGCGCGCGCGCTCTCACATTCAACGCACATACGAAGATGGTGCGGCGTACGTTCGCTCGCTCTTCGTACTCACAAACATATAAAATGTGTGCAGTGTACGTCCACACACACACGCGCGCCACAACGCATACACATAAGCGCACAAAAGTAACACACACACATGGCACGCCACACTACAAGCACAAACATAAACCACCAGATTTTATAAATTAGCCTATAAGCCAGATACGTGTGCTCACAGAAACCCCACAAATTACACACACCACACACTCACAACACACACACACAACACAACACATCACACACACTATTATTATATATATATATTATATAACTCATATACAGTAAGATATACATATATATATATATTTATAAATATATATGTATATATATATATTATATATTATGAACATATAAAAGTGTCCTTAAAAAATCTGAAGGTGCTAACCCTTGGGGAGCAACATCTGTTAAACAGTATTTTTTTTAAATAAATGTGTTAAAATCTACAAGTTGTTTCCAAGCCTTGCTATCATCAGGAGATAGCAAGGCTTAACAAGCTTGTAGATTTTTAAACGTCATTTTAAAAACTATTTTAACAAAAAAAAACAACAACACACAAAAATATATATAACTACATATTATCATGTGCACACGCATTTCTGCACACACACAACACCACCCAACAAACACACCCACACAACCACACACACACACACAACCACGGGCGCACGCACACACAAACACGTGCAAACCAGGAACACCACAACAACACACACACACACAACACAACAACAACACAACAATCCCCCCACAACACCAAACACACCAACGCGAGCATGCCTGCTCGCACCACACATTCCCAACGCACTTCGCGCGCGCGCGCGCCACACACACACACCCCCCACCCCCCCCCCACCCACCCCACACACACACACACCCACACACACACACACAATGCACACGCTACAAATGGGCATGCCGAAACAACATACACTCACATGTACATCCAAACACCACACACACACTGAACACCACATGCACACACACACAACAAACCACAAACACACACACACACATACACAACAACCACTCAACCAACACACACACACACACACAACACACACCCCACACACACACACAACACACATACACAAATAAATGGTAGATAGGCGCTCAAGGTCTGACCACCGCGTTGGGCAATGCGTAGGTCAGACATCCGCTGAGTCGTAGCACGTGATCCTCTTCTTCAAATTGTCTCATCTTTGTTGTTAATTCGTTTATCATCAGCTTCAAATCATGGGTATTGCGGTTCAAAACTTAGCGGATGTGGTGTAGGTATATGGACTTTCCACGCAGTGACGCCTCTTGATGACACTGAAACTGAAACCGTCCTCTTACGTTCCCTTTTCCGCACTGAGAGTTAGAAGTCAAAAATACAAATCTGTCCTTTCATTTATCTGTATGTCATGCTGATTACAGTCTATTCCAACACCAATGCATTATGAACATTTCTTCAGGTGAATGAGCATCCATGATGCTTTCGTTTGCACTGAAAGTGGAGATTATAGAAAATATGCGTAATGTATCAGTCAGTCAGTCAGTCAGTCAGTCGTTCTTTCTAGGGTTCATTCATTTATTTGTTGATTCAACGTCGTTCGTTCGTTCGGTTAATCAATTATTCTCATTTTCATTATATTCTCCACAGCAGAAGATTCAAAGTGGGGTGTTTACGGGCGTAAATCGAATAAGATTAAAGAAATTTACAATTCCCGATTGAAAGAGAGAAACAAATTAACAAGAAAAAAAACACCCCCAAACACAAAAATCTTCCAGTGTTCAGGGGATCCACATGGGCAAACATTTGGCCCACAATGCAGGACCTACGCGGATGTGGTGGGATGCGGCACTGAGTTAAAAATACCTATCGGCCAAATTCGCCGAGTCAATCTATGACCGATCACAGATGCCTTCACTGATTTCGTTTGTACGGAAGAATGCGGGGCAGACCCATGCGACGTTTTATATGAGCAGATGATTTTTTCCCAAAACCATTTGAATGGTCCGTTAGTCCCTACGTTTACCTGTATTTCTACGATGTATGGTGTCTATGATGTCTCACAGAGAGATGAGACAGACTGTGAGACTACACGTGTCTGGGTACTTTTCGTTGTCGTCCGTCCCATGTATTCTGCATCCAATATCATGTGTGCGACGGTGGACAACCATTGTCCTCAGCATGATGATGAATGGCACTGCTCATGGTTGTCTGACCGTGCTCTGTCAGGGATTTGCTTTTTTCGTGGGACATGTGTTTCTGTGGGAAACCCAGTGTTCGATTTTTAGACGCTCTTCCACTGGTATGAAAGGCAGAACGTGTCAAAAAATAGAATGTTGATATACATGAACCTGAGCAAAGTTTTCTGTCTGAACTACTTCTTCCCGATCTTCCAACCTGAAGATCTTGATGTAAGCATAACCAGCTGATAACAGTTTCACTGGAGACTCTTGGAAATGCCAGTAATCTGAATCACTTGATCTTGGCAAACAATCCATTGGTAGTTCTTTTCTCGAACCAGTCTGTTGAGGTGAAAACCTTTCCAAGACTTACTAGCCTGGACCTGAGCTTCGTTAAAATGGTGAACCTAGATCTCCATAGACTGAAACCCTTCACTGGACTCGTCAACCTAAGACTGTCCGGAAGTAACATGGATGGGGAACTACGTGGGGACCTGGTCCATTTTAGTCTTAGAAAGCTGGACCTCCAAAACAATGATATATCAACATTTTCCAACACCTTGTTGAAGAATCTCAACAGTCTTCAGGAGATGTATGCTGCCAATTTCCAGTTGTGTTGTGGTCAGACCCTACCTGACAACTTCAACGTTAAGAACTGCCATGCACCTTCACCTGTATTTTCAACCTGTGACCATCTTTTGGGAAATCACGGGCAGCGAACTTTGCTTTACTTTCTGGTCTCCTTCACCTTACTAGGGAATGGCTGGGTTTTATTACAGTTTCTTCGAGCACGCAGAGAAAGAGGATCCATCAAAGTATTTGCTTTTCATCTGTGTATGTCTAAATTTGTGCTCGGACTGTACATCTGTGTACTGTCTGTGGCAGACTACATATACAATGGTTCTTACTTGTGGGTGGACAGAGACTGGAAATCAAGCAAGGCGTGCACGATGGCAGCATTCCTCTTTCTCCTCTCCTGCCAGGTAAGTGTCCTTAACTACTGACAATACATAAACCATGTCCACACACACACACACACACACACACACACACACACACACATATATATATATATATATATATATATTTTTTATATATATATATATATATATATAAATCAGAGTTAAAAAGCCACTCAGGACGCAAAAGGTGCTCAACCATGTAGGGAGCGACATACCAGTTTAAAATAAGATTTTAAAATGAAGAGGTTAAAACCTACAAGCTTGTTTCAAGCTAAAAGCGCTCTCCTCAGGGTATACAATACAATTTGGGCACGCCACCGGTGTTATATACCGTGGTGTGTGGGCGTGTGAGTTCTGTGCGTGTAGCACGTGGCCTGCCGATTTTTCTTTTTTGGGACGCGTTCAGGGGGGACGTGCCACGGAATGGTGCATTGACAAAGATTTCCACTTATTCCTGCAATTGTTTATCATTTCTACTTTAGAGTTCAGGGATGCTAGGTGGGGTTTACATAATATCAGCCACTTTTCTGTAGTACATAGGTTGCATTTTTTAGAAATGTTGTTGTATGGTGTTGCTCTTTTTATAATTTTCCATGATATGTTGTAATCTATTTTCCTATTTTTCAGCTTCCAAATATATTTACTTAATTCTGTTTGGTTTTTATATTTTTCATTTTTGAAAGACTGTTTATGGTTTGCATATCTGGTTTTAAAGTGGTTAGCCGTGATTCCTATGTATGTTCTTTATCACTGTCTGTTGTTACCGTAGCTTGGTACACAATATTGTTGTAGAGACATTTATTATTCAAAGGGCATGGTTTTTTTAGTGCAATTACAAGATATCCTTTCATCACCCTCTTTGGTTGTGTTGTTTTTGGTTTTATTGGAAGAATCAATTATATTTTTAAGGTTGGGCATACACGAGTATGATAGCTTGACGGTATTTTTGTGAATTATTTTAGATAGTACATGTTCTTTTGGGAATGATGTTTTAAGGATTCTGAGGAATTCTTTTCCTACGTTAGTTTTTGTTCTTCCATCATATGGAGGGTTATACCATATAATTTTTCTTTTCTATTTTTCCTGTTGCTGTTCATGTTGTTATCTGGGTTGTATTGTAGTTTGTAGTTGTAGCCAACTTTTTTCAGCGCCTCTTGATATTCAGCTGCTGCACTGTTAAATTCTTTCTCATTGCATGACAGTTTAGATAATCTTTTGTTTATACCATTAGGTATGGTTTTTAAGATGGAGGGTGGGTGGTTACTATTGATGTCTACGTAGAGGGTGTGTCATTAGGATTTTTATATGGTTTGTATGTATGATCCTTAAGGTCTAATGTTATGTCTAAATAATTTACTGTTTTTTTGTTGGCTTCTACTGTGATTTTAGGTTATGGCTTTGAAAAATTTTACAAAGTTCTTTTTTCTTGTTTTCAATGATTTTGGTTTATTGTTTAACGTGGCAAGACCGTCATCTCTGTATAAGCCAACCTGTTACCAAGTATTTTCTGTATATGAGACAACATGAAAAGTCCAACTAATTCACACGTTTCAGCTCCGTCATAAGATCCCATCGTGACATCGAATGTGGAATTTCTGCTGGTTTTTTTTAATCCAAGTTTCACTGTTGCTATGGAGAAGGGTTTTCTTAGTGTGGAAAATGATTTCCATCTCAGAATCGGTTATATTTGTATATTTGTTGGCGAATCTTAGAGCTTTAGTAAGTATTCCTCATCAATGGAAGGGTAGAAGTCCACTATGTCAAAAGTAATGAACACTGTATTTGTCCGTTTGTTCAATTCTTTAACCATTGGATAACTTCATAACTATTTTTCCAGAGATTGTATTCAGTGTTTGTTTTTATGTCCTCTATTGCTTTTTCCAGGATCTTTTTACTAATTTTGCCTAATTCAGATTTTGATGGGTTTATCAATCTACAAGTAGGGTTGTGAGAAAGTTAGGTTTGTGGTCTTTAAGGGTTATAAGGCTTCTTTCATTGCTGTTGCTTCTATCCTGTCACCTAAATCCATCTGGAAAAATAGTTATGAAGTTATCCAATGGTTTAAAGAATTGAACAAACGGACAAATACAGTGTTCATTACTTTTGACATAGTGGACTTCTACCCTTCCATTGATGAGGAATTACTTACTAAAGCTCTAAGATTCGCCAACAAATTACAAATATAACCGATTCTGAGATGGAAATCATTTTCCACACTAAGAAAACACCTTCTCCATAGCAACAGTGAAATTGGATTAAAAAAACCAGCAGAAATTCCACATTCGATGTCACGATGGGATCTTATGACGGAGCTGAAACGTGTGAATTAGTTGGACTTTTCATGTTGTCTCATATACAGAAAATACTTGGTAAACAGTTGGCTTATACAGAGATGAATGGTCTTGCCACGTAAACAATAAACCAAAAATCATTGAAAAACAAGAAAAAAGAACTTTGAAAAATTTTTTCAAAGCCATAACTAAAAATCACAGTAGAATCCAACAAAAAAAACAGTAAATTATTTAGACATAACATTAGACCTTAAGGGAAAAATTTTTCCCAAAAAACATACAAACCAAAAAAAAATCCTAATGACACACCCGTCAACGTAGAACATCATATTAACCACCGCCACCTCCATCTTTAAAACCATACCTAAATGGAATAAACAAAAGATTATCTAAACTGTCCAAGCAATGAGAAAGAATTTAAGAGTGCAGCAGCTAGAATATCAAGAGGCGCTGAAAAAAAGTGGCTACAACTACAAACTACAATATCAACCCAGATAAACAACATGAACAGCAACAGGAAAATAGGAAAAGAAAAATTATAAGGGTTAAAACCCTCCATATTGATGGAAGAACAAAAACCTAACGAAGGAAAAGAATTCCCTCATAACCTTAAAACATCAATCCCAAAGAACATTACTATCTAAAAAATTCAACAAAAAAAACCGTCAAGGCTATCATACATCGTGTATGCCCAACCTTAAAAAAATAATTGATTCTTCCAAAAAAACCAAAAAACAACACAACCAAAGCGGTGATGAAAGGCTATCTTAGTCATTGCGGCAACTAAAACAGACACCAGTGCCCTTTGAATAATAAATGTAGAGAACATGAAAAGGGTATTCTGGCACCCCCGGACACACCATTTTCCGACCGGAGCTACACCAGAATGCCCTTTTCCTGTTGCTCTGACAAGTAAGACTTCAAAAACCAAACCGAAGCGTAGTAACTAGGAAAAGCAGCCGCAGGCTGAACACGCCCCATAGATACGTAGGGGAAACGCCGCCGTGCTGAACGCGCCCCATAACAAACGGTGGGGGCAGTAAGCCTTTAATTGCTAGTTGCCGGCCTACCAAAGGACTATCTGCACTCATCCGATTACTTACTAGTGGGCCTGACATGACGATTTATCGGATCACGCGAAGGCTGATGTCACGCCCGTTCCAATCATAAGCACTAGATAAATCAGTTGCTAGATATAGTGACGACATTTCGTTCCGCCCAGCACATCGTGTTTTTTATTTTTCAAGTTCTGTGTGGTTTGAAGACGGTGCTTTTTTTTTGCGAGAGAAGTTTTGCATATGGCACAAAATATGCTGCAGATTTCATAAGACAGTGTGATTTCTGTGTTAGAAAAAAGTTCTTGAATCACAAATACTCTTTGCAACAAACTTTATAGATTAAATTATTTGGGTGGTGGGAAGACATGGAACAGCTAAACATTCAACAAGCTCAAAATCTCCCATTACCACCGCCACCACCAACGGAATTGTGGACTGAATAAAAAATGTTTATTTTTTTGCAAAAGAAACAAACTACTTTAAAAAAAGACAAAAAATTGAAAAAATATAAAGGAAGGACCACCAGTATTTGCAAAGAAGCCGAATGAAAGCTTGAGCAAATGTTAAAAGAAAAGAAAAGTAACAAAAAAAGGAGAACAGATCTTTCAACGCCGCAAGAAATACATTGCTATCTTATGGAAAAATCATGCTGACGTTTCAATCAGCTATTTTCAGGAGAAGCTTTTAACTGACAGTATTTTTCCGAAACAGCAAATGAAGCTGAAATTGTAGAAAGACTACAAAAAGGGATGAGAAATTTTGAGGAGGCAAGATTCACAGACCTTGTTAATTTACATTCAGTTTGGTTTACTATTTTGAATTTGTGTAAACAATGGCATGAAAAGAAAGAAAGAAGGGAGAACAAAGAAACTTGTGGCTGTTGGTTTTGAAAGCAAAAAACCGGTAAATGATTTACAACGTACAAAATTACGTGCTGTTTCAAGTGTTCTTTTTGGATATCCAAAGTTATTAAGCTGTAGCCTTCCCTTTCGTTTCATTTTTTAGCAGCAGAATGAAATTAAAACCATGCAGCAAGTGCCGGAATTTTCAACATAACGGGAAACAAGATCCGCACATAGTCAATGACAAGCTAGCAGCCAGCAATCCCCATAATCGTTAACGGCGAGAAGCAACAGCTAAAGCACAGCCTATAAATAGGGCCATTTCACTCGGCTGAACGGTGGCCTACTTGCTGGACTACCCTGCCCCACAAAGCCCGAACATTTTTCCTAAAAATAGTTCTTACCTCACCTGCTTTGACGTCATGCTTCGCCGTTCACCGCGCAGTGAAACTGGGCCAACTTGCTGGACTTCTGCCCCACAAAGCCCCGAACAGATTTTTCTAAAAATAGTTCTTACCTTCACCGACTTTTGACGTCATGCCATCGCCGTTCACTGATGCGCGTGAACGGTGGCCTACTTGCTGGACTCCTGCCCCCATGCCTTTTGCTGTTGTGGTTTGCTGCTTCAACGTTTCACCAATTCACCTGCTTACAGGTCAGTCTCAGACGGCCGCTGGGTGCACTTTATTACAATTAACTAGTTTTATTCAAATCAGGCTTTTGTTAAATGCACTTGGGCTGCTTGAACTTGCAACAAAAGACAAAGAATCACAAAAACGCAAGCACCGTCTTGCACCCATTGTGTTACACATGACAAATAATAAAGCTCTGTGTACACACCACACACACAGCACCCACCCCCAAGTCGCCCCCAAGTTTTCATAATTAAGTTTTTAATTAAGTAACCCCAAGTCTTAATTAAGTTTTAAATTAAGTTACATCAAGTTCTTAATAAGTTCTTGATCAAGTAACTTCTAAGTTCTTGAATAAGTTACCTCAAGATCATAAACTAAGTCATCCTTTTATACAACCAAGTTCTTATTCAATTATCTTATATAATTATCAAAAACCAATACAATCTATGATTTTATTCTTAAATAGAAGGTGTCTAATATAGTAACACACACGCCTCAAAAAACTCGTCCATCGTAGAGGATGTCTTGCTCAGACGTCTTTAGGCGGAGTAAAAGGTCAGCATAGATCTTAATGAAGTTCTAACATCCTAACAACCACATAGGATTACAATTCTGGTCTATGGAATGCTTTTAATAGACTCACCCATTTCTTAATTGATTAGACTTCCACCAATCATTTTAAACAAATAATAATCCCCCTGAACATATTTTATCAAAAAAATTTTAAAATAATATTTTGCTAATAAATGATCAAAATGATGTTTTGTTATTGGCGGTTTTGGCGTGCTGTTGTCTTTTTCTGTATTAAGTGGTTCAGGTTGTTTAAAGAAACTTTTTTTTTGTTATTTCTTGCCATTGGTTATAGATTTTATAACCGTAATAACGCCCCCCCAGCAGCAACAAGACGCCAAAAATGACAACATTTTAAGTTCAATAATCCAAGAAGCTTTGGTGCTGTATGCCATGAATCAACTTTTTTTTGTTCACCAGCATTGAAACAACTGTTGGCGTTTGAGCGTTATGTTTCATAATGAGCTATAATTTTTGTAACATTAATTTTTTTTGTTCTTTCCACCACTCCGCTAATCCTTTTTCCTGCTTCAATCATACACTTCCAGGATGAGGTGTTTTACTGGTCACTTTCCACGACTTGATTTCAAATGTTTTCTGATTCATCCAGTGTTTCCTGATTCTGCAGATTTTCCGACTCGTCATTTTGAAGGGAAATAAAGTCTATATGATTAAAAGTAATTAATTCCCATGATTAAATGGCGTAACAAAGTTCCAAATCTGTAAAACAGAATCACACCTAGATAGCTCTAATGACTTTGATAAAACTGGATCTTGCGTAAATCATACTTAAAATCTTGTATCGAGAACAATGGAGCAAATCTACTGATTAGTATTAGTGTACAAACTAAGAACCGTTTGCCCCCACACTTTTCAACCATTCCTAGAACCCAGCTGCGCTTCATACCTTTATGATACTTTAAAAAAAAGTTCTTGCGGCACACTGTTTGAATCTGATCTATGCTGAATTCAAGTTCCGAGAACAGTTGTTTTCCACATGCTTGCCAAAGAATACAGCCTTTCCTTTTTGGGCATAAATAGCTTGGTCCACAAATTTTCATTCATAAGTTTCAGGAAAGGATTAACTGCCTTGAAGCTGTAGTGATCAATCACGTCATGATTTTATTAAAAATAATTAAATTAAATTTTCAAAAAATGAGCACCGAAAAAACAGATGCTAACCTAGTATACCATTCTGCTTTATTGAGGTCCCTAAGTTTAGGATACTCAATGCTGTGTAAAAAGCTTGTTAAGAATTAAACCAGCAGATCTTGCAAATTAGAACTTTGAGGTATTCAGCAAAGCTAATTTCTATACATTGCAGCTTCGTTTGCCACGAAAAGATTTTTCTAGTCAAGCAAAGGAATACATTCCATACCGAATAAATATGTAAATAAAAAATACATTTATAAAAATGGCTTCACTCGTAATGATGATAGGCTGCGCTGTGGTGAATGCGAGATCGCTTTTTATTGGTAGGAACAACGCATTAAGTATACTACGGATGAATGCTAGAGAAAAGACATAACAAAGCTGTGGACAACTAGCTGCAGCACAAGATAACATATGAAAAGCATAGAATTGTGCAGTTAGATTTTATAATAACACACTGAAAAAACAGTGGCATGCAGCCATACACATTAAAGATGTTGACCCAGGCAATAAAAGAATATAATCATTGTAACAGCAAACCAATCGAAACATTGCCCCCACCAAAATTCAGTGACTTTTTATCAACCATACAAAAAAACAAAAGATCAAGAAATCGGTTTATTGTACTTTTGCTTGACCGTCGTGTATTTTGGTGTTTGGCGCATAATATTGCTGAATAAAAATGAACAAAAACTATTATTCCCAAAAGGATATTGAAGGGAATAACAGCAATCAAAAGCTTAAGCCCAAGCAGCGTGATTCAGTGAAACAACAGCAAAAGAATGGATATCTATACATGCGATTTGGCAAAATTAATTTACCTGCGGCCTAGACGAATACAGAGACCACACTTAGTCAATACACCTCCAAACGACACCCATCAAATGTACCTTCTATATTAAACCCTCGATACGATTAGACGAAAAAGATTAAGTACCACTCACATTCATTGACATAGCTTACCAAGATATAAAGAAAGCATGAACCATTAACACAAACGAGATGCTTCTGCAGTTGCTGTAGCTATACAACTGATATACCAACGAGTGCCCCTTAACTTAACCTCCATGATTCAGTTGATGATGGGAAAAATTATAAAGGCCAAGTGAAACAAATATTGTTAAAAAACATAGAGTTTACCATAAAAAGAGGCATCCCAGGAGTTCACAGAACACAGGCTTTTCGATGAAAACATAACAAACATTATCTTAAAGTGGACTTTTTATCCTACCAGTTAACACAGATATTCTGATTGACAAGTCCTTCGCAACACAGAAGGGGTTAGAAGACTGCCCTCAGTTTTGCGCGCAATGATAAAGAAGATTTAAAGGTCTAAAACCAGTACAAGCAATCAAAAGAAAAATCAATAAATGTTGCTGAAAGAGAAGTCTCATCGCAAACTATTACCGTTTGGTTTGAAAGTAAGGTACCTTGATCTACGGTGGAAGCAGAAGGGGACACTCGCATCCCAGGGCAACCTATCCAGATAGATGATGATCCAAATAAATAAAAAGAATTGTAAAAAAACAATCCGCCCGAGTATTATTTACGAGAACTGACACAGGTTACAAAACAACCAGCTCCTCAAATATCTTTATTGAAAGAAAACGCAGATAAACCCTCCATACCAGTTCCATTGCTTATTAATTTACGTAAATAATTTGAGTTTAAAATTGAAGCACAGAAGGAGTGCAGAAACGAAACAAGAATTGTAAGGCAGAACCTAGAAAAAGATACGGGAAATCATTCCAATGCGTGTAAAGCAATTAAGGAAACTTTTTCGGGTATTAATCACGCATGCTAAATCATCCCGATCACCTACAACTCAAACCCCCCAATTGGGAAAAAGAATATACTTGAAAATAATAAAAAAATTCGAACGCGTCAAGCAAACATGAGAAAAGATTTTAAATGAAATGGAAGAAGCTATGATTGGATCTTATAAAACAAGTTATGAAAAATATAACCCCCCTGTTTATCGCGGTCCCCAGTGCCCCGATAAGCAAATGAAAACTCTGGATTAACAAACACAACGTTTGTGATTGTTCTATCTAATGACTTCTTTGTTACAACCGTTGAGTTGATCTCATAATATTAGATCGCAGTTTTAACGTAGTCATGATGAAAATTCTTATTGCCACACAATGCATCATTGTAGTTGCCATGTGATAAGTTTGACTGCACAACGCTGCGAGATATTCCCTTTGCTTTCTTAATGATTTTCCTCCTGGCACGAAATACTGTACATTTTTCGACTTAAACCAATAAACTCTTTAAATCACCCCTCCCGGAAATTCCTCCTTCATCTTCCTAAAACCTTTATTATTAACGGATGAATGTAAAGTTCTAATCTTTAGGGTAATCAGATGTAATCCTACCATCGCCGCATTTCCATTAGCCACTTCGATTCCATGTCTTTATAGATGTCTATCAGTAGGGATAATCATAACAAAACTGTCTGTATCTGTTAAAGTACTCTGGACTCAGATACGAGGGCTTAAAGTAGTCATACAGAAATTCTAACATCAAAAGCTTTGATAATTCTAAATCATTAAAACCCAAAAAATAAAGGTTTGTCCAATTTTGACTTTCTTTATTTTTCATCATTATACCAAAAACTGATATGAAATTTTTCTGAAGTCCTGATAATTAGGTATTGAAGTCATCTTAATTGCTTCGATTCTCTCTGGTGACTAATCGACATCTTTGCGCTTGTGCGGATTCTCCATAGTCTTTCCGAAACAGCTGATTTGTTCATATCACTTGCAAAAGTCGTTTTTTCCGAAGCATCTGTGGATTTAGTTCGAGATCAGTGTTCTTCATGAGTCTGGTTACATGAACTTTTCTTGATCAAAAGCAATTAATACTATGAACAGCTGACAACTTCTAACCGTGTCTTAAAAAAATTGTAGAAGTGTCTGAAATGACAGACATAATTTTTTTTGCCTCGAAGATTGGGCACAAGTTTAGAGGCGCTTCTCTTGGATTCACTTTAGGCTTTCGCTGCAAATGGCTCGTCAATATGCATGTCAAGGAGTTATTCAATAGGATAAACTAAGTCAACTTCTAGAATACACCACGCTGCTGATCAGCTTATAACTGCCCAACACATTAAATTAAATCCTTTTGAATGTTTTTTGGATACGACCTTGGTGCATTTTTACAGTTGCTTAAACGAAGTGATAGCGCCATTTCCCAACCATACAGATTGTTTGCATCAAAATACAAGAGATATGTTATAACCCATTTTACACTGGATCATAGTCGTCCAAGAAATTTGTTGTTTGCTTTAGCAGTAATGATGCGACGCCAATACTAATATCCTCCCACGCAAACCGTTTTCAATCAACTGAATCTTGGTAAGGTCAGACAATAAATCAATTCTGTATTTCCTGTAAACTTTAAAGAAAGCTACCCCCCAACTCACCCGGCGCAGAAATAGTAATGCGCGGGATCCAGCTATAATGTTTCAAAGCAGGTCATTCTGTAATATTCAAAGACGTCGCCAACAAACATGTATCAGCCATCAAGAAGGAATCAATGATAGTCTCCATAGTTTTACACTCTAACTTCTGCCATGCTTCTTGAGCATGCTGTGAATCAGAAACACTGATGTCCATACCTCTAAGACTAGAAAAGAACGCGCCTTTAAGGAAGTGTATCTACTCAAACCTTTCCCAACTGTTCATGTACCATAAGGGTAAACGCCCTTCTAGAACGATAGTTGGGTTCAAAATATTCTTCCGTTTATTGGCAGACATTAAGGCCATAGCCAGATGACACTAATGAACCCACCCATTTTTAGCATAGAGTCATAAAACGACATGTTTTAATCAGATTAAAGCACATGTACTTATCTGAGATTGGTGCAAATGCATGATACCCCTGAAGGCGCTGGTTACTGCTTGCATTATAAGGTGAGATTCAATAACCTCGCAAGTTATGAAAGAATAAGGGCCAGCTTCCATGTCTTTGGATCAAACTTTAGTGGAAGATTGCATTTGTTATAGCGCCGCTCCTCTGAAACTTTCCGCTAATGTGATCATGGTCTCTAACCCCCCTGGCCGCCAAGTGCCACCTGTCGGATTCTCCGCCGCTTCTGGTGGAGAGGCCCTAAAACCGCAAATCCAACAATGTGGGCTATGTCCATACTGTTCTAGGTCTTTCAGGCGTCATTAGTGATTTCAGGAAAAATTCAGATTATTAGAACAGGCGTTACGCACAGTGCTGCATGCGTATCTAATAAGTAATCAGCAGCCATTAGGCCCTCTATAAAATTCCAGGCTTTGAAATGAACCGCCAATCCGACCTGACCAATAACGAAGAGCAAATACAGATCAGATTAATACACATTAAGACTGTTTTTTTTTTTTTCGAAGATTTTGTGGCGCAGGCCCTTCATAATGGACAATGAGTGATTCGAAGTCTGCGTAAACAACATATGGAGAAGTTTTGCATCCGTTTCCAGTTCTTATAAAACAAACATTACTACCCTTCAGGGGGCGTAATTAGTTCCGAATGACAGTCCAACTGGGCCCCGATACATGTTTCTTTATGTTCGCTAGAGACAGCTGAACAGATGTGAAATCTTGTTAAATATATCTGCAGAATTTGTCCTTGTTTGCTATGTTATATTGTAGTATAACACAATAAACTACTCATAGTTCGTATCAAAGTGTAATGTGGTAGCCGCCGCTGGTGCGAAAGCATCAGTAGTAAGTCAACATGATTATTGATCTGGATCACCTATTGATGGCTGTTCTTGGACACTCTAATAAGGCAGCCAAATTTGTTACCTCCTTCATCCCATGGTAGACAAAGACCAGTTAATGGTTGGTTTTGTTCTTCAAACTGATCAAAGTAATCCACGGCTAACAGGAAAGGATATCTACAAAAGTAAGATCATTGATGTAAAAATGTGTGATAGTATTAGACCTCACTCTGGCGTTATTTAAGCAAACTAATGCAGCTTGCGCAGAACACACCACATAAAGCATTTTGTTGTCAGAATTCTTTATGTTTTAGAACTTCTCTTTTTGCGACTAATGCTAGAGGAAGTTGGAATGTAAAGCCCAGCCTAACAATTGGCTCATACTTTACCTGTTTTAATCTAATCTCTAAGACTTATACGTCTCCCTCTGACCAACCGGATCCTTCTATTTTAGGGCTTCTTCAAGAGCGGCAGGCGGCCCGCATCAAACTGCGTAACATTTGGTCTGCCCAACCGGGCATTAAGTCATTAATTACAAAGTAGAATAACCAGTTTGTATTTGTCGAACCCAGACATCCTATGATTTTCTTCCATTATAGTTATATAGTCCGATTAAAACAGCTAACATTACACTTTAAAACTGGCGGTTCTATGTTAGTTTACCTGAACCTTGAGAATATGCATTACCAACGCTTTGCCCGTACGCTTGCTGGATCATAACTTCTAAAACAATATCAATTCAGTGCTCTTGACAAACCCTCTCCACGAGCAATACCTACAACAAATCGACTTATGCATCATAATATCCTTAGCCATTTTTTGAGTTACTTTTCTATCTGAAAATATTTATTTAAATTAAAAAAAATAAATAATCATAATCAATATCAACAGACTTATTTGGTGCTTGGACTCATAAACTATAGTATGAAAACACCCTTTGGCGTTGTTAACGTGAGCTGTTTAAGAACCAAAGTTTAATGTCTCGTTTACTTTTTTAAGCAATCCAATTATTATCTTGCACGGCGTCAGCAGTTGATTAAAACTTGTCCCTCGCCTTTCATTGAAGATCAAACTTTTGTGTTTTGTAGTCATCAAAATCGGCCCTGTAAACGAATAAAATCTTTCTTCCGTGAATGTTTGAGTCAACTAGTGCTTATATTATTGTCAGTATGAACGAACTAAGTTTAGCCCGTATTAGTTGAACCGATAGCTGTGTGGCTATTGGAGTTATTTTTTAATTTTTTGCCAAGCAGCACATACAGCTAATTAATACACAGGCCAAGAGCTAAAGACAAACCTCCTAGAGTAAATAGCCGCGGGTGCGCCTACGCCCATTGCTAAGAGGCCTACACTCTTTCCTGCTGATAGGTGCACTTACAGATGAAGCTCCAGTATAACAAACATGTAACGGCATTACAGGCAGCAGAATACCATTCGTTTGGTTTTGCTGTATTTTGAAAGGTCTTGCTCTATTATTATTTGTTGCTTTGTGTAATATAGGTTAATCTGAATGTTTTACTTCCGCAGAGACGAAACCCTGGGGTCAATGTATGCCTTCTAATAGCAAAGCAGAGGCGCCCTGGCAATCTCTTCTGTAGGTACTTTTGGAATAAACGTCAACATGCATGCTATTTTAAAAAGTAAAAATATTTAGGTACTCTAAATCTTATAAATCAGTTACTTTAATAATTCATCTGTGTATCAATTAATAAAAAACAAATGTCCATTAAGTGGTTATCCGCCTCTTTCTCTTACTCAATTTGAAGGTTTATTACGTCTATAACTTCCTCCCCGCTCCATGCACTGAATAAATCTCGTTGACCTTAGTCAATCCATAAACGTATTTTTGTTTGCTAAATAATCGTCAACCCTAACACTGTGATGTTGAAAGATCTTTAGACACAAGGTCTGCAGTTTGACTTCTAACCCCCCCTCCCAACCGCCACCCAAAACAATTTTCCTTAATTCGACAAATGCTGATAAGAACCTAAGCCCGCTCAAAGCATCGATATGGTTAGACTACCATCAAATCGAACAATGGTACTATCCGTTACTTTTTGGATTAAAAAAACTTTTCACTTGCTCTTGCGAATGGATTCTTCATCTTCACACAGCAATACAATACCTTTAATTAAAGCGATATTACAAGACACTAAGATTAAAATACCATATAGCGTCTCCCTGCTTTTAGGATAATTTAATGAGGCGCACTGCATTCGTAATAATTGTTATAAAATTGATACTGATATTTGGTTGCCTCAATCAGCCTGCTAAATAATGGTTTGCTAACAACATCAAACTCTAACGAGAGTCAGAAATTCTGTACTTTGCTCGAGTCCAGTTGATCTGCAAACGCTTAATGTATTCGATAAACTTTAGTTCGAACGACAATCTGTCTAGTAATTCTCCTTGAAATTAAGTGGGCATGCGCTTTTAAACAACTCCAAATCTAAGGGAATGGAAAAGCATTTTCAAACGCATAACTTACAGCAAAGCCCTTTTGCTGCTTTTTTCACTCTGCTCCGTAGTTCGGCGCCTATTCTAAGTTTTAGGCTTCTTTCATGTTCCATTCCATGAAACGCAAGATCAACCCATTCCATTCGCGGTTAGCCATAGATACAGAAAGGGATAAAAATAGTCTGCAATTGTGTAAAGAAAATAATACTTGCCCCTCAAGTTTTATAGAAATTTCTTAACGATTGCCCGTCCTAGATTCTGGACAACTGTTCTGGTTGTGTCTGATGTTGAAGCGAGGTCTATTTTGAAATTCATTCGCGCAGAGCCTGGCACAATCATTTCCATCCGCTCCTAGGTCTGGAAATCTGACAGTAAGAATTTGATCCGCATCATAGTAACGGATTATTAGGAACAGTAAATATTCCGTTTATTTCCCTACGCGCCGCGGGTTTCTTTCACTATCAAAAACGTGTTCAAGAATCGGCCAATCTTGGTGACATTTTTATAAAACACAATATAAAGTTAATTATATAAAAATATGGCAGCATTGAAGGTGAAGAAGATTATGATGTTTTATGATCCTTAAGACAACACGAGCGAAATGACTCCTTTGACACCAGCATCGCTCGGCGGCCTCATTGGCGGCGTGAATTAACAGAAGGTAAAGGTCAATCATTATAAAACCAAAGTGTAGGCCAAGAACCTCCCTAATTTTATAGACGCCTAATGAATTTGAATTAAAAGATGGTCATATGTCTGTGAAAAACGATCAAGGAACAATTGTTCGTCTTACAACTAAACCAGACCCATCAAAGTTTATTAGCCAAGAGTACAAAAATAACAAAAGAATCAGTGTTAAAAGATCAAAATCGCCTTGGTCCTAGTTAGAGCCGAAATTAAGGTGGCGGCAGTATGGCAAGACAACAAAACAACACACAAGATCTCCCAACAGCTAACCAAATACAAAACATTGAACTAAAAGAATTTAGTCAAACAGCAGACAAATATATAGAAGGCAGAAACCAGTATTTCAGAAGAAACAGCATTAAAAACTATGCACGACTCACCGCTACCCATGCGAGAAATAGCGGCCCTTGATCATTCTTTGAGAACCCTTAGAGTAGAATTAACAAACAATTTAGGCAAAACAAGGTTAACTAGATGAGCAAAATAAAATAGACAAAGAAAAACACGTGAGGCTGAATACGGCCAACATTAGGCCTGATAATAACGACAGAATAACCCAAAGGACTAAAGATCCTTGAACAAGAGAGATCATAAGACTAGAGTGTTGTCTACTAACCGAGAACAATTACGACCTCATGGACAGAAATAAGAGAAACTATCCAAAGAATTATAAAAATAAGACACACGACACTAGCAGAACTAATACGAACACCAGTTTTAGAGAGCAAGGAGTCACATTAGCAAGGCGTATAACGGCCTTGGATTTGCAATAAGTACACTGGATGATGGCTAATACGGGTGTAGTGTGAGGGTCAAAGCCAGTTACCTCCATCGCCATCCCCTCCAACCCACTGAAAAAACCATGGTAAAAAAAAAACAGACTAGAACAACTTGCGGGTTCTTATTAAAAAAATTATCTGGTCAAGCAATATGACACTTTTACCTTGAATAATATGGAGTGTTATTAAGCTGGCTTTTGTCTACTGCAAGCAAAGTAGTTAGGCTTTAAAGGCCGAGCATTAATGGGCATTAGTTCCTCTTAACAAGTTGGGTTACTATTTAGTAAAGGGTGTATAAAGACCAAGTAATCCTAGACCAGTTAATAACCAACAACTAGCGCTGCCTTTTCATAATCATGGTCAATATGTTTTTGGACTTCGTTGACATTCGTGTTAACTTCGCGGCCCTCCAATACAACCGGCCTACCGGGCTTTGGCCTTGGGGAATGTGATGACTAATTCTTGGGGGGTCATCTTGTTTTTTATATTGTTAGAAATATAACAGCTAGAATTTATGACGTTTTTTCCAATCATCTGTTCATTGCCTGCCACAAGGATTTCGGGGGGGGGGGGGGCCTTATTGTAGTTTATTATTGTACCTATCTGGAGTCTGAGGTCAGAAGCAGCAAGTAATAGAACCATACCGCCAACAGCAAAGACCTAACTTTTTTGAAAATCATGCGTAAAATGTAAGAAATCTTGGTACCTTTAATATACTGAAGGAAAATCAAGCGAAGAAGTAAAATAGCGACCCTTAAATAAGCAAATTATTTGTTTTTGTGCATCAAACCAGTAGAAGGATCGGTATATTCTTGACCTTGTCTGTGCTTGCGAACCACAGCAAACACCAAACGTAAGTACGAATATAGTCGATATATTCGTTTCTATCCCGCTCTAGATAGGCCCTTAGAAGTGTCCTAAGATAAATGTTGTCCATGCTGTTTTATGCTTCTTGCTCTATGGACCCGAAGGTTGAACAGTTGTGCCAGAAGAGAAAGATGTGTAAGGTGGTTCCAGGCATAGTTATACTTTCTGTGCACGCTCCCAAAAATAAGTTGTGCCTAGACCAAGAAATAAGGTCCAACATTTGTCTAAAGAGTCTGTCTAGATGTTAATATTGAATTCGTATACAGAACCTTTCAAAAGCCTTCAAGTCAATTTCCGGTGCTGAATGGATTAAACGTTTTTGTCAAAGGTAATGTGCTTGCAGTTTCAGTCAAAATACGCCTAGAAGGGTAATAGAAATGAAATCTATACACCGACCTCACCAAAGATCAGGATTGGGATTAACTAAAATGAAAGCATCCGACACTCCACACCCAGATTGTTGCAACAAAACATCAGCAAAGGATTAACAGGTTCCTGAAAAAACTCATCGGATGACTGAATCCACACTATTGCGATAGTAGTCTTTTTTTAATAGGAGAGTTAAGATATCTTTTTAATGGAGTACTCACCTTTTTAATGAAAAGTGTCAGTCAGGGTCACAGAAAAGACAAGAGTATCATTGTTAAATTTTTAATGATTGAAGATGTGGCCAACAGATATTTGCATCAGCAAATAAACAAAGCACTCATAATTATATCGTTTAAAAAATGTATTGTAACACTTAAATAACTACACAAGACCGCCCTTCGTATTTTAGAACATGCTGAGTTAAGTAACGATTGCCGGAACCAAAATGGTCGCGACCTGGTTCCAAGAAATATTCTACAAAGTCGTAAGGTTTAATAAAAAACTGAATCCAGGAAGAATACTAAGGAACTACAAGGTTGACAAATCAAGGAACAATGTTAAGCCAGATAAACCAAACCTGATGGTTAATCCGGGTTTTGCTCACTAAAATAATGTAATGATAACTTCGACATTACCTCAAACTTAACAAAGCAATCAAAAAACAAATTTTAACATACAAGCCTGAAGAAGAAGGAGTTACTATTTTTATAAAGTCAAGCTAAAATGTTAGTGCTTTGAGCAGCTGACATTATAGATATCAGAGTTACACCAACCAAAACGACTTATGAGGGAGAAAATCCGCACGATCTAGCATACATTCATTACCTATGTTCATTTGGATGAGCTGAGCACTGATGAAAATTATATGATGGAAGGCCCTCAATTTTTTTAGAGCTCTTCCGTCAGGGAAAGCTGCATTTGGCGATTATGAAATTATACAATTCCCTAATTTACAGTTTAAAAGATTAGTTTGTGGGAGGGTTGGATCATTTAATATAAAATCAAAGACAAAGCAGGAAAAGTTGTGAAATGTGAAAACCTACACATTGTTTTAGAAATAAAATAATACGTTACTAAAAATAATATTCGCGTGGGCCAAAAGAATCAGGAGTTACATTAGCGCCTGTGAGGTGTATAACTTTAGAATTAAAAAAACCTTGCAGACGTTGCGGACTTTGAACAAAATGGTAAGATAGGCGCTTTGTATGGTTTTGATTTACACTAAAGAGGGTGATTATAAACGCAAAGAGGTTGGGACAGCAAAAGTTTCCTAAACTAGAACAAACTGCGCAATCTGAGGCAAATAATGTTGGCCATTTGAATATAAAATAGTTCGAAAACCTGCCCTCAAATGGCACTTAGAAACCATATTAGAATGGGACTTTAAAATTTGAATTCATAAGCCCATTTTACATTTTTTTAGCCCGTCAAAAAAGTTTCAGAAAAGCTTTCAACTCTGGCCCTTTACATGTAAGTCTTATGCCGGACGACAATAGTCAGAAAAAAATTTGAAATAACGCCGTATGGGAAAAAACAGTACACCCTCCACAGAAAAGAAACATTTTAAAAAAAGCTTCTACAAAATTACAGTTCTTTCCAAGCAAAAAATTAGGAGACACGTTCACAATGATATTTGAAATTCTGCCTTTAAAGATGTGGAGGGGGAGGGGGTTGTGGGCGTTAGTGACGCCCTTTATAAAAGAATTATATTAGCTGGCAAAACTTAGACGTTAAACGTCTTAAGTTACCATCGTCGTTCTCAAATGGTGAGGATATTAAGGTTATAAAAAACAAGCAACAAAATCACTGTTGGCTTAAATAGAAACAATCTTACAGAACGAATTGGATTAATCTTACACATTTAGGTCTTGTAGGGTTTTATTATACTGAACAAGTTTTGACAGAGAGTATGATAAAAAAAATAATGGATTAGATTAAATTATGTTATAAAACTATGGGCAGACACTTTGGTTGTCAATGCCCATGTTAAACTTTATGATAAAATCCCCTCATTGTTCAATATTTGTGGGCAGACGGCTGTGGAAAAACAATATTTGTCCTCGACCCATTACAAACAGTTTATCGTTATAATTTTGATCATATTGTGATTTTCTGCCCAACACTTAAATGGAACAAAGCATATAATGATAGAAGGTTTATATGGGCGGATGATAACATATATTTAATTAATCCCAGCAATAAATTGAGTGAGTGTTTAGAAGCCTTTTTTAGATTGTTTGAGGGAACGCAGACACTATTTATTATAGATGACTGTTCGGCAGAAAGAGACATAGTTAAAAAGAGAAACACTTTGTCAAAACTGGCTTTCAGCGGAAGACATGCTGGGATAAGTGTGTGGATTTTATGTCAAAAATATAACTCCGTTTTAAAAGACTTTAGAGAACAATTAAAGACTGTAGTTTTATTTCACATGAAAGACAGAGACGCATTTGATGAATGTATGCGTGAAAATGATGTTATTGAAAATGATCAGGAAAAACGCAGAATTAAGCAAAAACTAAAATCTGAAAAGTTTAGTAAATTAGTATTGAAAACGGATAACCCTACACAGTATGTTTGTTTGTAGGGCAGTTATTTTTTGGTTATTGAAGTCTTACTTGTCAGAGAACAGGAAAAGGGGCATTCTGGAGTCGCCCGGTCGAAACTGGTTGAGACCGGGGGAGCCAGAATGCCCTTTTCCTGTTCTCTAATGTCTCTACAACAATATTGTGTACCAAGCTACGGTAACAACAGACAGTGATAAAGAAACATACATAGGAATCACGGCTAACCACTTTAAAACCAGATATGCAAACCATAAACAGTCTTTCAAAAATGAAAAATATAAAAACCAAACAGAATTAAGTAAATATATTTGGAAGCTGAAAAATAGGAAAATAGATTACAACATATCATGGAAAATTATAAAAAGAGCAACACCATACAACATTTCTAAAAAATGCAACCTATGTACTACAGAAAAGTGGCTGATATTATGTAAACCCACCTAGCATCCCTGAACTCTAAAGTAGAAATGATAAACAATTGCAGGCATAAGTGGAAATCTTTGTCAATGCACCATTCCGTGGCACGTCCCCCCTGAACGCGCCCCAAAAAAGAAAAATCGGCAGGCCACGTGCTACACGCACAGAACTCACACGCCCACACACCACGGTATATAACACCGGTGGCGTGCCCAAATTGTATTGTATACCCTGAGGAGAGCGCTTTTAGCTTGAAACAAGCTTGTAGGTTTTAACCTCTTCATTTTAAAATCTTATTTTAAACTGGTATATATATATATATAATATATAATATATATTATATATATAATATATATCCTCAAGCATAGGCTCAAAGATTTTCCCCTACATTTTATACTGTTTGCATAATGCTTTTAGTTTTTCAGCAACTTTTTTCCTCTCCACGCATTCCTTTTGTTCCATTTACTACCCTTCGCTGGCTGCTTTGAGGGTGCTGTTGGATTCTTTTTTGAACCCTTGGTGATGAGAACACCACAGAATTATGGACTTTGGTGTGTCTCTATTTGACACCAAGAGCACAGACACAATCAGCCGTGTCTCCCTGATGAGTCCAATCCAGCGGACGAAAGGCCTAGGAGCAGGCAATACAAATAGATCTGCCTTCGAAGGGGAGTGCGATGGTTCCCTCAGGCAGCTAGTGAAGGGTTTCTCATATTTATGATATATTCCTCCCATTTTCTTCATCTTCAATTTTTTTTAATTCAAATCTTTGCCAAGTCATTACTATAATGACTGAAGAATTGTTAACCTGCACTTGTTTTCTCCCACTATTTAATTGTTCAGCAGTATAATGTTTGGTGAATCAGTGGGAGATTGTATCTCTTAGAAGATCCAAGTAAAGGTTGTTCTGTACAATTCTTAGCCACTCACAATGCTTGGGTTATTGAACAGCAGAGCTGACCACTCAGACCGTTCCATTTTTTTTTTATCTCCCTTGCATCCTTGATGGATCCTCAAGCATAGGCTCAAAGATTGTCCCCTACATTTTATACTGTTTGCATAATGCTTTTAGTTTTTCAGAAACTTTTTTTTCCTCTCCACGTTTTCCTTTTGTTCCATTTACTACCCTTCGCTGGCTGCTTTGGGGGTGCTGTTGGATTCTTTTTTGAACCCTTGGTGATGAGAACACCACAGAATTATGGACTTTGGTGTGTCTCTATTTGACACCAAGAGCACAGACACAATCAGCCGTGTCTCCCTGATGAGTCCGATCCAGCGGACGAAAGGCCTAGGAGCAGGCAATACAAATAGATCTGCCTTCGAAGGGGAGTGCGATGGTTCCCTCAGGCAGCTAGTGAAGGGTTTCTCATATTTATAATATATTCCCCCTATTTTCTTCATCTTCAATTTTTTTTAAATTCAAATCTTTGCCAAGTCATTACTGTAATGACTGAAGAATTGTTAACCTGCACTTGTTTTCTCCCACTATTTAATTGTTCAGCAGTATATATATATATATAGATATATATATATATATATATATATATATATATATATATATATATATATATAGATATATATATATATATATATATATATATATAAACCTATAGTTTCCAGGGCTACGTAACTGAGCACCGTTCCAGCAATTTTCAGAGCAGCTTGGTATTGCATTGGCTGCAGGAAATATTGAATTATAAGATAAACTTGCTGAAAGCCCATTTTGAAAAGCATTTATTATTCCCCATTCACCCACTCAAGCACGTACTGTTAGTTAGGCAGAATCATCTACCACTGCAGATATGAATGCTCATCTCCCCGTATGTTTTCAATATAAGACATAAGAGCAAGCTTTGTTTATATATATATATATATATATATATATATATATATATATATATATATATATATATATATATATATATATATATATATGTGTGTGTGTGTGTGTGTGTGTGTGTGTGTGTGTGTGTCCGTGTGTGTGTGTAAATACACTCATATACCATGCCAGTTTGTATATACTAAACTCAGATACAGCAGATCCGTTGGCCAGCATTTCACAATGGAAGCAACAAGAACAACAACAAAAAGACAAAAGTCACCAGCCGCCGTGGCGAAGTGGTTAGCGTCGCGGACTGCCGGCTGGGAGGTCGTGGGTTCGAATCCCATCAGAGTCATGTGGGTTTTTCTGCCCCGACCGGCTCCTACCCAGAGTTGAGTTTGCTGTGGACTCAGTTGGGAAGACTGGGACCACACAGTCGAGTTTCATTCACTTAATGGATGCGTTTCTGAGAGTGTTGCTCAAATTTCCTGACCAACACTGCAGGTGCCTGCATCTCTCGGGCCTGGTTGACGCCGGGATATATTATGAAAGGAAGCGTAGAGTACAGCCCTGTCAAGTAGTCTCCGACCGAAATGGAAATCCGTAGCATCATCTTAATCATCCTCATTCACATCAATCAGCATTTTAAAAAAAAATGTCTCAAATTCTGTGGCCCTTCATGCCCTGCTCTCATGGTGACCTCAATTTCGATGTCCTCTCCACATTTGTGGTCTTGGTTTGGTTCTGTCGAGGTCACCGGTATCGGCGAGTCCATGGGGGCGGTCGTTGGACGGACGTGGTGGCGCCCTCCGGAAGGAGAGCTCACTCACGCCGGCTCCGCGACTAAGCAATTATTGTCGTCAGTAGGGGGCTTAGTAGGTGGTGTCCTGCGTATGTTAGATCAGAACAGGAGCCAGTGGACACCACCGAAGTGACTCGGCAGCAGTGCAGTGTCTCCTCCGGTGGGTTGCCTCTTGACGACTTGACATTGACTGCTCCCTGTGGATTGCCAGTGCCGGGGCTGCGGTGGGGCCGACTGGGCTGTGGCTGTGGACAGGGTGTCGGAATGAGCGGCGCGGGTGCCTCTGAGGTGGCGCAGAGGTTGGGACAGCAAAAAAAAAAAAAGACAAAAGTCATGTCAGTCCATGCATAGTAATGGTGCGCCTCGTGGTAGTGAAATGTTTTACAACGACTTTTGGGTGACACGGGAAATATTGGCAATAAAACATGCTGATGAGTTTGAGGATCTTCCCCATCTCTACCTAAACCACCTAGCTGAGACATTTTCCCCATCTCTACCTAAACTACAAGGAGCTGGGTTATTTCCCCATCTCCACCTAAACCACAAGGAGCTTTCCATCTCGTGGGGCTAAGCAGTAGTGTGTACTGGCGTGATCTCACTAGCTTGAATATTAGGGTCCTGCCCCTTAGGCGTGTGTCACATACAACAAAGAGAGTTCGAGTGGCCTCACTTCGCAAACCAGAGGCGCGTGTGGCAACAGTTTCGATTTCGACGAGAAATGCAAGTAAGACACCCCAAGCAAAATCCAAGTCAGACATCCCAAGCAAAAGATAAAAGCTCTGGGGATTGGGTTTGATTACCAATAACAGTGCAACAAACCAGTTTGACTTCCCTTTGGTCGTAGGCTAGGCTAAAGAACTGCGATTTTGGTATACCGTAACAATTCGGTATTTGGACACAAAATGGTCTCAGATATTGAAACAGCAGAGTGAAAAGCTGCTGTGTTGGGTGTGACTGTTTTGGTTCAGATACCAATGTCAAACCGATATCAGTCATTTCTGTCCTCATCAATTGCTATTTTCCGACATGTACCATAGCTTCCAATTGATTGCTTTCAACTCCAAGATAGACTCTAGCTAAGAACACTATGTTTCTGCACTCTGGATGGAACAGTATACTGATATGGGCACCACAGTGAAAGTAAGAGCTGCTAATCAGGTGCAAGTATAAAAATCCTATGTTATTACATACATCTTCATTGATTCTCTAATTAAGTATGACAAGAGCTCAAAATTTCGTCCGGTGAATAACGGTACAGAGAGAAAGGGGGGGGGGGGGGAGAGAGAGAGAGAGAGACAGACAGACAGACAGACAGACAGACAGACAGACAGACAGACAAAAAGACAGGCGGACAGACAGATTGGGAGAAAGGGTGGGGGTGGGGGGTGATATTTGCATTTACATACATAAAAAGTATTCCAGTGAATCCAGTTCAGAGTCAGTATAACGACTGAAGGTGCTCATTTAACCACTTTACGTCAGAACAAAGAAGCGCTGAGGTGTTAAACTGACGACCAAGATTAGCTGATGATGGCACCAGCTATCACCATCTGTTGCTGTGCTGTTTTGAAGGCTAGGGGTCATATAACTACACAATATACCGCTATTGTAATATTTGTGGTATTTGGATACCAAAAAAGGTGATATGTGTCCCGAGAGGATTACCACGCAAACAACTGGCTTACACACACACACACACACACACACACACACACACACACACACACACACACACACACACACACACACGCGCGCGCGCGCGCGCGCGCGCGAGCTACTCTTAATCCACTTGCTCCTACTCCTCCGCGCACGTCATAATGAGGTACTCACTAAAACCCCAAAATGTAAGTGCATGCCTATACAGAAGATATTCAAATGACCTACGAAAGAGCTAGAAGGAAAGGGGTGTGTGTGTGATAATAATGATAATAACAACAAAGATATTTTCACCATCATCATTACCATCATCGCCGAGATGACCACCATCATAATCATCACCACCATCGCAATATATACATAAAAACATCAATAAAAAATAATATTGATAACAACGAGAGAGAGAGAGAGAGAGAGAGAGAGAGAGAGAGAGAGAGAGAGAGAGAGAGAGAGAGAGAGAGAGAGAGAGAGAGAGAGAGAGAGAGAGAGAGAATTTTGCTTATAGGGGCCAACAGGCTGAGTCGCATTTTCTTCTTTTAACATGCGTGCTTGTGACCTACTCATGTTTGAGTGAACCAGCTCTTTAGAGGAAGAAGAAGAAGAAGAAGAAGAAGAAGAAGAAGAAGAAGAAGAAGAAGAAGAAGAAGAAGAGAAGAAGAAGAAGAAGAAGAAGAAGAAGAAGAAGAGAGAGAGAGAGAGAGAGAGAGGGAGAGAGAGAGAGAGAGAGAGAGAGAGAGAGAGAGAGAGGAGAGAGAGAGAGAGAGAGAGAGAGGGGGGGGGGAACGAAATGGAGACAGTGGAAGATAGAAAAGTTGTCAATTTGAAAACAAAGTATACGATGTGAATTATATTAACAATTCTGTCTAAACTGTTCCATAATATTCGTGTACGGTTTAGACACTACTATTCATACACTTTCCCCATCTGTGCGACCTTACTCTGGTGAGACACTCTCTAAAGCCAAAATCGAAGGTGAATCCCTTGACAGAAGATATCCAGATGGCAACGGGGAGGGGTGTGTGTGTGGGAATTATGGGTGAATCTAGGCAACATTAACAATAGCAAGAATCATCATCACACCATCAACATCAAATTCTTCATCATCATTATCAACATCATCAACATCACTATCATCATGACATCAATAGCAACAGCGACAACAACGAGAAATACGGACATGGATACGGATGATTCATTATAGGCCATGGCCCTTATGAAGGGGTGGATTATTATTTAAACAACCAAAAAGACATCAGAAAGCATATTCAACAAAACGAAAACAGCACATTCTCAACAACACAGCATGCTCCGGAATTTAAATGCTTTGTGTAGATACAAGGCAAACTTTAACAACATCCTTTTTCGTGCAAGTCATAATAAAAATGTGTCTAAACACGCGTGGACAACAACGAGAGAGAGAGAGAGAGAGAGAGAGAGAGAGGAGAGAGAGAGAGAGAGAGAGAGAGGGGAGAGAGGAGGGGAGAGAGAGAGAGAGAGAGAGAGAGAGAGAGAGAGAGAGAGAGAGAGAGAGAGAGAGAGACGAAATGGTGGTAGGAAAGGTAGTTGTTAACTTCAAATAAAATAACATACAATCTGAATGAAATATATCAAATGTTTATGGAAGATATCCCAAAGCA
>JAFLJL010015466.1:75000-76893 GCA_018398815.1 Conus ventricosus
GGCAAAAATTAATATAACTGTATCTAAAAAGGGTGGATATCTCACAGCGAGAGAAAAATGGACATTCAATGGACATATAATGCTTGTTGTCAATGTGTATAATACTTAGGAATATTTTTTTTCAACTCGTTTGAGTTTCGTCTTTGCTTGCAAAGATTTAGCCAGCAGAGCGAAAAATGCGTTGCTGTGCATTCTAAAAAAAATCATTGTTAAATAACGACTCCCTTCCTTTGTTTTTGAAGTTATTTGATGCACTAGTTCAAACTATGGTACAGTATGAAGCTGAAATATGGGACCTGGATGCTGCTGCCGCTGTACATTGTGAGAAGAACCATCTTTCTGCCTTGAAGAAATTTCGTGGAGTATCGTTGCAAACGCCAAACGATTTGGTGTATGGTGAAACGGCTAGATTTCCTATACATTGAAATTCCGTTAATAAATGTATTCGGTACTGGCTTAATATTACTCAGATGCAGGATCACAGATTACCACACGAAGCATATCGAATGTTGTTAGAACTAGATAACAGAAGTAATAAATACTGTGTGACTAATGTGAGAATGAAACTATGTGAATATGGTTTTGGATTTGTATGGATGAACCAAGGTGTTGGTGATATGAATGTTTTATTAAGGTATTTCGAGAAAGACTCGTTGACTGCAGATGGCAAGACTGGAATTGTCATGTACAGAACAGTGACAGATTTGTATCATATAGAACGTATAATCATTCACAATGTTTACCTGCCTATATGTCAATGAAAATAGACAGACAACTAAAACATATTTTGACTAAGTTTATATTTGGTATCTCTGAACTCTTTAGTCATTACTTTCATTATATACAGTCATCTAATAGAAGTTTGACCTGTCCACTATGTCGAAATACAAATGAGGATGAAATTCACTTTGTGTTGGTTTGTCCACTGTTAAAAGATCTTAGAGAGCAACTCACTCCACAGATGTATTTCAAAAACCCGTGCCTTTTCAAATTAACCCTTTTTAATGCCATCATCAAATGAAAACACTGTAATACAGTTAGCTATTTGTTTATACAATGTATTCAAGAGGAGAAGTATGTATATAACATAGCAAAGTATGTATATAGCATAAAGAATACCACTATCAAGTTGCGACATATATCACAATGTATATCCCCATTCTAAGGGGCTTTGGCCCTTATGAATAAAACATTTGAGTCTTGAGTCGCTCTCTCTCTCTCTCTCTCTCTCTCTCTCTCTCTCTCTCTTCTCTCTCTCTCTCTGTCTGTCTGTCTCTCTCTCTCTCTCTCTCTCTCTTCTCTCTCTCTCTCTCTCTTTTCTCTCTCTCTCTCTTTGAATACAGTCTGCTTTTTTGCTGCCAAAACTAGGACACTGTCGCTGGTGAAAGAGCGAGAGAGAGAGAGAGAGAGAGGAGAGAAGAGAGAGAGAGAGAGAGAGAGAGAGGAGGAGAGAGGAGAGAGAGAGAGAAAGAGGAGAGAGAGAGAGAGAGAGAGAGAGAGTGAGAGAGGAGAAGAGTGAGAGAGAGGATGGAGGAGGAGAGAGAGAGAGAGAGAGAGAGAGAGGAGAGAGAGAGAGAGAGAGAGAGAAGAGAGAGGAGAGAGAGGAGGAGAGAGAGAGAGAGAGAGAGAGAGAGGGAAAGCGAATTCGAATGCGAACGTTTAATGCATATAGGCCATAGGCATCTTGCACAACGGTAGAGGGAAATATCGGGGACGTGGGTGGGGAAGGAGTGGGTAGATGGCGGGAAAACAACAGCACGTACATACAAATCACACCTTCTGATATACACATATACTTTCAAAGTAAATAACCTTAGCTCAGATATGATTCACTTCAACTAACTATCCTGATCAACAAGCTCATCATAACTCGAATATGAGCTTGACTTGGAA
>JAFLJL010015467.1:0-20000 GCA_018398815.1 Conus ventricosus
GGGGGGTTTAGAGACAAATAAACTTAAATTGATAAAGAAAAAGGGGCTGTTAAACCCGTTAATGTACATTTTTTTTTTATTATATGATGCACAGCAAAATTAAAGCTAAAGATTTAAAGATGTAGATACAAAATTTTTTTTCTTTTTAAAAACATGTCTTTTCAAGTTTACCCAAATGTCTACAGAAGGAGTCGCCAAGAGAAGAGTACCCCCCGGTAAAAACCTTCAGAAAACCCAAACATTCAAAAATGAAAACAAAAACTAGAGCAGACCTTTCAAAATACAGAAAAACCAACAAAGGTATTTGCTCCTTTAATGCTGTTACTATTTTAATCGGGGAGCAGACTATTAGGCTGAAACGCAGGAACGGTGGGCCTCTTGCAACACGTGGCCCCCCCCAGCTTTACCCGGCGGTTTTGTCTTTAGCTCTCGGCTGTGTTCTTAGCTGGGGTGTAGCAAAAAAAAAAAACTAAAACCCCAAAAGCACACAGCATGGTTCAATAATACAGCTAAACTTAGTTCCTTAAACTGATAATAAATAAAGCACTAGCTGACTAAACATCAGGGTGAAAAATTTTAAATCGTTTACGGGCCGATTTTGATGACTACAAAAGACAAAATTTTTGATCTTTAAAAAAAGGCGAGGACAATTTTTTCTCAACACCCAGACACCAAAACAGAAAAAAAAGGAAGCTTTAAAAAAAGTAAACGAAACTTAAACTTGCCAAAACAGCCCTTAAACAACCCCAAAAGGTTTTATACTTTTAGTTTTTGGTCCAAGCACAAAAAACCATCGATTTTGATTAATTATTTTTTGATTTAAAATAAAATTTTAGTTAGAAAAAATCAGCATGGAAAAAATTATGAAGGTCCAGACGAATTGTTTGAAGCAATGAAAAAAGATTATCAAGAGCCGAATGATATTGATTTAGAAGTCATTAAACAGCAAAGGGCGGCAAGGTTGCTCATGCTATTTTTCAAATTCGGGGGAAACAACAATAGACCCCCCAGTTAAGTAAAGTTAGCTGTTTTTTTAAACGCTATTTAACAATAAATGAAAAAAATCTGGAAGTTGGGTTTCAACTAAACAACAGACTATTCTTTCATAAAGACTTAACACCCTTGGGCAGCGAACTGCTTTTCACGTTTGATGTGGCCCCTGAAGAAGCCAAAATGAGAGGTTGGTTGGGCAAGGGCGAAGTCTTAGAGATCGATTTTAAAACAGTCTAAGATGCGCCCATTGTGGGAAGTTTTTCTTCCCTTGCCCCCAGCTTAGTTGCGAAAAAAGCATTCTAAACCTAAAAAACAGACAAAAAAATGTTTTATTGGTGTTTCTCGCAAGGTTGCATCAGCCCCCCAAAAAGCAGAAAGAGTTCTAACTATTGGGGAAAAACTAAATCTCAATTTAGTGGAATTCCTTTCCCCTTAGCGGGATCAAATTGATAGTTTGAAGAAAAAAAAAAACCCAATAACTTTAAATTTTCCACATGGGATGAGGAAAAAAATTTTAACGCCGATTAAAGTGTCCAAAAACATTTCCAAGTTTGGGCAAACCCAGCCCCAAAAATCATGTTGATTTTACTATTTGATGTTTTAAACCTGGGGGCTCCCGCATTACACATTAAACGAACAATGTTTAATTTTTGGGGGCCCATACTTCAAAGCTTTAAAAACAAAAATTTCCCTGCAGAAAATGTTTAAAACAAGAATCCCCATCTGTTCAAGCCGCAAGCGAAATAAGAAAAAAATTGTTTGGGCCCCGGGTTGATGAAAAACAGAACTAATTACGCCCCCCCCCAAAATCTAAAGTTTTTTTTTTAAAAAAGGGAAACGACTGAAAAATTCCCTCCATACGTATTTACGCAATTTTCGAGTCGTTTTTTTTTCCCTTTATAAAGGGGCCACGCCACAAAACTTCAAAAAAACAGCCCTTAAATTTGAGTAATCATCAAAATTTTTCATTTGCCTTCAAAAATTGTTAGGTCGGAGGGTGCCCATTAAACCCCCAAAATTTATACAGAGGCCCAAAATGGGGCTAGAAGATTTTTACAGGCATGCAGCAAGTGCGAAATTATTTTTTCAAAAATTCGGAATTTTTGAAAATCATGAGACGCCAAAACCCAAACAACAGTTTAAACTCCACTCCTTTTGGTTTTTGTGTTTAGAACTCAGTGAAGAAGCAAATCCAAAAGTAAGAGACCATGATCACTTTAGGGGAAAGTTCAGAGGACCCAGCACACAGTAAATCAATCTTTTAACTAAAGTTTGAACCAAAGACAGGGAAACTGCCCATATTCCTTTTATAACTTGCGAGGTTTTTGACTCTCACCTTTTAATGAAAGCAAGAACGAAGCCTTTTGGGTGTCAATGCATTGCACAGTCACAGAAAAGTAATGTGTTTTCCTTTAAATAAATGTCTTTTTTGAATTTTATGCAAACATGATGGGAAACATTAGAGTTTACTGGGTATGTCCTTAAAATCCCGGGCCCAAAAACGGAAAAAAAATTTTGGGGCCCAAAATCTTGTTGAAAGGGGGTTTTTTCCCTTATGAAAAACTGAACAGTTGGGAAAGGTTTGATGAAGATTTTCCCTTCCTCCCAAAGGGGGCGTTCTTTTCTAGTTTTGAGGAAAAGGGGCATCAGTATTCTGATTACCCATGTCAAGAAGCGTGGCAGAAAATTTTGATTGAAAAAAATGGGGGACTTTCTTTAAAATCCTACTTGGCCCGATGTAGGGTTTTTTGGCGGACGTTTTTTTTAAAATTAAAAGAAAGGGCCGGGGGTAAAAACATTTTAGCCTGGATCCCCGCATTAATTTTGCGCCCGGGTGGTTTGGGGCCTTTCTTAAAGTTTATAAAGTAAGGTTGATTTATTGTTGACCTACCAATGCTTCAGATGATTGAAAAAGGATTGCGTGGGGGAAATTTGTATGGGGTTTGCAAAAAATTACGGGAAAGGGGAAAAAACAAATACTTTTGACGACTAGGGTCCAAGTAAAAGGTCTAACTATCTCTTTTTATTTAGATTTCAAACAATTGTATGGGTTTGGGGAATGGCGCAATCGTTTTCCCTTTTAAAAAAGTAACCCCTTTTAAAAAGTACGAAAGGGGGCGGGTCCCCAAAAAAAATTCCAAAAAAACATTAAAATGGTTGGGCTTTGACCCCCGGGGTCAACAGCGTGGTTTCATTCTAAAAGTTGACTTGAATATCCTCGGCACTCCTGCCCTGCAAAAGACTACCCTTTAGTGCAGAAAGTCTAAGAGAATCAAAGGCCCACCAAACTTGTGCCTAATCTTGGGGCAAAAAAAATTATGTCTTCTTACGATTTTTACAATTTTATTTAAACAGGGGTTTGAATTTGAAAAGCGTTATCGTATTTTTGCTTTTGATCAAGAACTTTCGGGGAAACCATACTCATGAAGAACATGATTCAGAACAAATCCACAGATCTTCAAAAAAGACTTTTTCAAGCTAACGAACAACAGGTTTTGGAAAAAACTATGGAAAATCCCAAAAGCAAAAGATTCGTTTGGGCAAAAAAGAGAACAAAGCAATTAAGCTGACTTAAAAAACCAAAATTATCAGGACTTCGAAATTTCATGACCTTTTTTGGCATAAGATAAAGAAAAAAAAGTCAATTGGAAAAACCTTATTTTTTGGGTTTCCGTTTTAAAATTTTCAAAGTTTTTTGATGTTAGAATTTTCTTTATGACCTTTAGCCCTTGTATCCGAGTCCAGAGTACTTTACACAGATACGACGTTTTTTTTTGTATCCCTACGAAGAAACTCTAAAAGACAGGGTTTAGAATAGCTAAAGGAGGATGGGGGGATGCCCAAAATTTTTTAAAAGTTTTCGCCTTTAAATTTTCAATTACTAAAAAAAAGGTTTGGGAAAAGAAAAGGGAGGAATTATCGGGAAAGGGTGATCAAGGAGTATGGGGGGTTTAAAGGTAAAAATGCAGTATTTCGACCCAGAAAAACCTTTAAAGAAAGCAAAAGGAATATCTCGCGTGTTGTGCAGTCAAACTATAAATGCAACTACAAAGGGCATTTTTTGACAAAAAGACTTTTCATCAGGGCAACGAAAATTTTGCGTCTAATCTACATGAGATCCACAAGGGTTGTAAAAAAAAAATTTTTTGATAGAAAAAACACAAAACGTTTTTTGTTCCCCAAGTTTTCATATGCTATGGACATTATAAAACCGTAAAATAATTAAAGGGAACGGGTTTGGGTGGGATTAATTGCATTCTTCTTTCACAAAAATCTTTGAGGGCTGGTTGTTTTGTTTTTCATTTTTCTCGTAATATACAGGGCGGATTCATTTTTACAATTCTTTTATTTCATATGGATCAACACTCCAAACGGTTGTTCCTGAGCGAGTGCCCCTTCTGTTCCCCCCGGAAAATAAAGGTACCTTATTTTAAACCAAATGGAAATATTTTTTCCCCCGGATGAAGATCCCCTCAACAACTTTATTGTTTTCTTTTGTTTGCTTTAGGGTTTTAGCCCTTTTAAATTTTTCTTTATTCATTGCGCGAAAAAAGAGGGCAGCTTCTAACCCTTCTGTGGTGCGGACTTGTCAATCAGCTCTCTGTAACGGTAGGGAAAAAAAAACTTTAAAATTTTTTAAAGTTTTCAACTAAAACCTGGATCTGTGAACTCCCGGGGTGCCTTTCTAATGGAACTCTATGTTTTTAAAAATAATTGATTACTTGGCCTTAAATTTTTTTCCATCTCAACTTTAAAATCGGGTAAATTAAGGGGCCCCGTTGGTAATCCTTGTTTTGGGAACAGCAACAGCAGAAGCATCTTTTTGCGTAATGGTTCAGATCTTTGTTCTTGAAGCTTTGTCAATGACTGTAGTGCGTACTTAAACTTTTTGCTAAGTATCAGGGGTAAATAAGAAGGGCCATTTTTATGGGTGTCGTTTGGAGTTGTATGACAAGTGTGGTCTCTGTATGTCTGCGCGGGAAATAAATTTGCCGATTGCTTGTTTGAAACCCTTTTCCCTTTTCTGTTTGTTTACTGCACCAGCTGCTTGGCTTAGCTTTTTGATTGCTGTGATTCCCCCAAAATCCCCTTTGGGGGAATAAAAGATTTTGTTCATTTTTTATTCGCCTATTATGCCAAAAAATAGCAAAAGTCAACCCAAAGACAATAAACGTGTTTCTTTCATCTTTTTTTTTCTGGGTTGATAAAAAGTTGTGAATTTTTTGGGGGGGGAATGTCTGGATTGGTTTGCCCGTTACTAGATAATACTTTTTATTGCTTTATCACATTTAAATGTATAAGTGCGGTCCCCCGTTTTTTCAGTGTGTTATTATAAAAACTAACGGGCCCCCAAATTTTATGCTTTTATAGTGATCTTTGGCGGCTAGTTGCTCCACAGCTTTGTTATGCCTTTTTCTTTCATCGTCATCCCGCAGTTTACTAAACGCGTAATTACTTCCGCTAAAAGCAAGCGCATCACCACAGCGCCACCTATCATCATTACGAGTGAAGCCATTTTTATAAATGTATTTTTTTAATTTACATATTGTCAGGAATTATTCCTTGCTTAACTAAAAAATCTTTCGTAGCGAACGAAGCTGCAATAATAGCAATCAGCTTTGCAGAATCCTCAAGCCTAGTTTGCCAAGATCCGCTAGTTTAATTCTTAATAGGCTTTTACCAAGCATCGTGTATCCTACACTTAGGCCCCCAATAACAGCAGAATGGTATACAAGGTTAGTAATAGTTTTTTTCGGTGCTCATTTTAAAAAATAAATAATTATAATTAATAATAAAATACATGAACAGCGATGATCTACTACAGCTACAGGGTGCCTAAACCTTCCTGAACTTACAAAAGAAGAAGTTGATGATCAAGCTATTATGCCCAAAAAGGAGAGGTTGTATTCTTTGGCAGCATGTGGAAAAACAAAACAGTTCCTCGGAACTGAATTTAGCATTGAACAGATTCAACAGATGTCGCCGCAAGACATTATAAAGTATCATAACAGGTATGAAGCGCAGCTGGGTCTAGAATGGTAAAAAGTGTGGGGCAAACGGTTCTTAGTTTGTACACTAAACTAGTCAGTAGATTTGCTCCCATTGATTCTGAACAAGATCTTACGTATGATTTAACGCAAGATCCGTTTTTAACAAAGTCATTAGAGTCTCTAAGCTGTGATTTATATTACAGATTTGGAACATTGTTATCGCCGTTAATCATAGGATTAATTACTTTTAATCATATAGATTTTATTTCCCTTCAAAATGAACGAGCAGAATCAGGAAACATTGAATCAGAAAACACTGAATCAAGTCGAGAAAGTGACCAGTAAACATCCTGGACGTGTTGCAGCAGGAAAAGAGTAGCAGAGTTAAACAGACAAAGAAAATTAAAGTTACAATCACAGAATGAAAACATAACACCGCCAACGCCAACAGTTGATCCAATGCCAGCTCCAGAACAAGAGCAAGTTAATTCAAGGGCACCAAAGTCTTCATGGAATATTGAACTTAAAACTGTTTGCCATTTTTGGCGCCATTGCTGCTGCTGGGGCAGTTATTACGGTTAATAAAATATATAACCAATGGCAACAAAAACAAAAGAAGTTAAACAACCTGAACCACTAAATACAGAAAAAGACAACAGCACGCCAAAACCGCCATAACAAAACATCATTTTGATCCATTTATAATGCAATAATATTTTAAGAACTTAAATTTAAATTTTTGATAAAACATGGCGGATTATTATTTGTTTAAAATGATGAAGTCAATAAATAAAGACATGGAGTCTATAAAAGACATTTCCATAGACCAGAATTGTAATTGCTTAGGTGTAAGAACTTCATTAAGATCTATGCTGACCAATCTCACGCCAAGGGCGTTAAGCAAGACATCCTCGACGATGACGCGTTTTTTGAGGCGTGTGTGTACTATATTAGACATTTACTATTTAAGATAAAAACATAGATTGTATTTTTTTAAATAATTATAAAGATAACTTGAATAAGAACTTGGTTTGTACTTAAAGGATGACTTAGTTATGATCTTGAGGTAACTTAATTAAGAACTTAATCAAGAACTTATTAAGAACTTGAAGTAACTTAATTAAAAACTTAATTAAGAACTTGAGGATGACTTAATTAAGAACTTGAGGATGACTTAAGTAAGAACTTAGAAGTGACTTAAGTGTGTGCATGCATGGGGTGGGGGTGGGTAAGGTGGGTGGGGGTGTGCATGCGTGGGGGGGGGTGTGCATGCGTGGGGTAGGACAAAACACACAAACACCAACAAACAAACAAGAAGTGAAACTACTAGGGCCACTTCTTGCTTTGTGACTAAACAGGTTGTGTCTCGCGCGCAACCTCAATCAACTCCAAGTGATCACAGTGGGGTCGTTTGGCCTAGTTTGCCGCTGAGCTTTGCAGGTGCCCGTGCTGACGTCATTGGCAGCAAACTGCCGCGCTTTGCAGGCCAAGTGATCACAGTGGGGTCGTTTGGCCTAGTTTGCCGCTGTGCTCCTCTTTTCTCAACCAGGCTTGCAACTGGCTTTGGCAGAGTTACAGCAGTAATTGCTGTAGCCGAGCTTTTATGGCGGCTCTAATCGCCAGTAGTAGTACATCCGTTGTTGTATATTTGGAGCATTTATATGAAGATAGTGCTGGCCACACACTACTCCTCTCCATACTGGTAGATGTACTAAGGTCTGCCTAGCCCTATCTAGTTTGTTTGCCAGAACATTCAAAAATCGCCATTCAGTTGCATAAGGGCACACTTAAAGGCAGATGAACTGGTTAGAATTAGAAAAGTAGAAAAGTATACACATCTTAATACACAAATCAGCTTGCCACATGAACACTGAATCTGTAGTTAACAATCAATCAAGTCTGATACAAAGTGGAACATTTTTACTTAGGAGGAACAGCAAAAATGTTTCAAATATAAGTTTTTTAGCATACGAATCAGCCGTGTTTACCTCCGCCTTAAAAAATGAACGCCATGTTTTTTAAACATGGCTTTAGCTGTCTCAAGCCAGCTCCCAACAATCAACGCGTGATGAACTGGTTAGAATTAGAAAAGTATACACATCTTAATACACAGATCAGCTTGCCACATGAACACTGAATCTGTAGTTAACCTGTAATCTGTAAGTAGCCAACAAACCTTTAAGATACACAATTCTGTTCTTTGTCCATTTTAGAATAACACACACATCACAGTAAACGCGTCGTGCTCGTCCGGCAGTCAGTGGGAGAATGATGAAACCGGTGTTGGTTAAACTAGTCATGTGACGCGCCGTAAGCCTACGCTTAATTGTAACCCCCTCGCTGATTGGCCGGGCTGTAACAACGGCCCATCACATGATAGTGTTGACGTGGCAAAGAAGCTTCGAGAAGAATGATGCAATATGTTGTAATGGGGCAGGCTGGGCGGGAGGGAGAAGAGGGGTAGGGAGGAGGTGTAGCAGTATTGATTTTTTGGCCCTACAGTTTGTTAGCGGGTCGCTCAGCCTGCTGACTTGGAACGCAGACACTATTTATAATAAATGACTGTACAGCAGAAAGAAACACTTTGTCAAACCTAGCTTTCAGTGGAAGACATGCAGAGAACTAATAAATAGTGTGTGTGTGTGTGTGTGTGTGTGTGTGTGTGTGTGTGTGTGTGTGTGTGTGCGCGCATACGCACATATTTTGTGAAACGCAGAACACGTATGTCTATGGCTCCGAGACTAGTCTCTCCTCCGTGTCTAAATGGAAATATTATTTAAACCCGCGAGCAATCCTTCGCCACACGTGCTGTGAGGACAACTTGACCTTAACGGGCTTTGGCTGCGCCTCTCTCTTTGCTAACAACCCCACGCTGTAATCAACACGCCACGTAGTAAGTAATCGGATAGCCTAGCGCACCACCGTTATATGGGCGCGTTCAGCCATGGCTGCTTTTCCCCTACGTTACTCTATGGGGCGTGTTCAGCCACGGCTACTTTCCCCTACGTTACTCTCTGAAAACTTTAGTAAATTAGTATTGAAAACGGATAATCCTACACAGTATGTCTGTTTGTAGATAATCGTTATTTTTGGTTACTTGTCAGAGAACAGGAAAAGGCGGCTTTTAGGTCACTTTCGCCCGAAAACTTAGTGGAGGAGCAAGTGAGCCAGAAGCGGCATCTTACTGTTCTCTCATAGATAGTAAAGCCTATAAATTATGCCTTGGTCTTCCGTTCCATGCTTCAACTTACCGAACTTATAAGGAAATTAATATTTACCGTTAGACGTACATAGGAAGTTAATACTTGCCAAATATGTAATGAAAATTAATGTTCAACGCTCATAAGTGTGAATGAAAATGAGATTGCTATAAAACCCGAATCTCATTATTCAAAAAGAGCTCGGACTATTTTGTCTTATTCTACCATTGGTTCTTATACAGAAAGTCTTTTAAAAGAGTCAACAGTCAGTTCCGAGACATTAGCAAAGGTGGCCTTGATTTCCCCTCCGGCTTGGGAAAGAAACAGGGCACATTTTGATCTTGACCACACTGATGTGAGCGAAACTGACCAACCAAATGTTTTATTGTATTCTTGTTACAATATAAAGGTGCTGAAAATCCTCAGTACAAGGTAAGTGCAGTACTCTAGCTTGTAAGAGTTCGTTGTAGATCCTGTGGTAGGTATTCAGCTCGCAGACGACAAAATACACCAGACGGTATTGAAACGAAGAGGATCCTTTTATTTACAAACGTTGAAGAATATAGGAACAAAACAAACCACTGACCTTCAGGTTCAATAAGCCGTACAGGAACTCAATCATACATGCAGCAGTAAATATTCTACTAATGGCAGCTTCTCGTCGACAAGACTCAAACTCAATGAAGACTCCAACACTTCTAGATTAGAACTCCTCAACAAATCTCATCTCACTCTCTCCCTCTCAGTCGCACAGCTCTCATTCTTTTATATGTTATATAAAGAATATTGCCGAACACACTCGATTATTCTTTTCTAGAATATTTTGCATATCAGTAAGCTAAACCAATGAAATCGCGACGACCGTATGCGAATGTAATTCGGTCAGCTTCTACAACATTCTCGAATCTTCGGCGATGCACTAGCAACTTGCGGAAACCTGGAGAACATTCTAACATAATCTTGAATATTCCAATCGCATTATCAGTCGATCCAAAAACAATACTGAACAATCAGGCATTCGTTAACTTTTCAAATGTTTAAAATAAATCAACAATAGCACTAAAAGCGATAAATAAAAGGAAGTTTGTAACTCGTCATTATTGCTATGACGTCTTTTGCAAACGTTCCTCCTCTTTTGTCTCCCTTTTAAATTGTAACATAACGCCCCACTTAAAGACATTTCCCAAATTTCTTAAAACTTTTACAATTTAAAAGAAATGTCAAATGACTTTAAAACAAAGATCACCTGGCAACACACACCCAGTTCAAAGTGTACAACCAGTGCAAGTCTCATTTAACCATGCACGACTTAAAAAGTCCGCAGCCAGATTGTCTATGCCTTTCACATATTCAACCTTCATATTAAAGCTCTGAAGGTACATGGCCCAGCGCATGACTCTACTGTTCACAAACTTGGCAGATTCTACAAAAGATAAAGGTTTATGGTCAGTACGCAATACGAAGCGAACTCCCTGGAGAAACAGTTCAAACTTTCGTACTGCCCACACAATAGCAAGGCACTCCTTCTCCATGGTCGCATACCTCCGCTCTGCCCTGGATAGTTTCTTGCTGGCGTACGAGACTGGGAACAGCTTCCCGTCATGTTCCTGCATGAGGACTGCACCAACACCCTCGTCAGAGGCATCAGTGCTGAGCACAAACGTCTTGTTAGGGTCAGGCAACCGTAGCACAGGATCCTCAGACACAAAGTTCTTCACAGTGTTGAAGGCTCGGTCTTGTGCACCTCCCAACTCCAGTTGGTTGGGCTTCCCCTTGCGCAGAAGGTCCGACATCGTAGCAGTCACAGTTGCAAAGTGAGGCATGTGTTCTCTGTAGAACCCCACTAAGCCAAGAAAGGACCGCAATTGTTTCTTTGTCTTGGGACGAGGTGCTTCCAGAATTTTTGTCACATTGTCCTTGAGCACCCCTTTCATTCCTTCCTGGAGACGGTGACCAATGAAGTCAATAATCATCTGCACCTATAACACACTTGCTGGGTCTTGCAGTCAAGTTGGCAGCAGACAGCCGTTTGAACAGCTTCCGAAGAACTTCCAGGGTCCTGTCTATGTTTTGGAATGGGCCAGGATGTCATCCCAGTAGTATATGACACCTTCCATGTTGCCCAATAGTTTTCTCATGCCCCTCTTGAGTGTTGCTCCAGAATTCTTCATACCGAAGGGCATTCGGAGGAACTCGTTTGTCCATCTGGAGTCACAAATGCAATCTTTGGAATGCCTTCTTCTGGTATGGGGACTTGCCAAAACCCCTTGCTGAGATCGATCTTGGAAAAAAAACTTTATCTCCACTCAGTCTCTGGAATAGGTCAGCAGCTGTAGGCATGGGTTCAGGATCTAGGTAAATCAACTTGTTGAGTCGCCTAAAATCGATGCACACTCGGTTAGTACCATCTTTCTTTTTGACAACAACTAGCGAGGCGTATGGCGACCCTCGGGACTCTCGTATAACTCTCAGTTTCAACATGTCTTTGATGTCCTCTTTCAGCGACTCTTTGGTAGCATAAGGCAATGGATATGGCTTTGACCTGATAGGCTCGGGTGATGTCAACTTCACTTCATGCTGAGTCAGATCTGTTTTTCCTGGAAACTCAGTGAAGATAATTGAGTACTTAGTTAACAGTCTACGTATGTCTGTTTGCTGCTGGCTGTTCAGTTGTGACCCAAAACCTACACTGTCAACAGTTTCCTGGAATTTGAAATCATTTAATTCTAACAGTTCTTCATCGTTCACAAAACTTTCTTCAGTGAAGTTGTCACCATCACTGGAGGGTAAAGTGGTTCCCATTCTTGGAACCCAGCAGCATGTGCATCTGTAGGTGGCTTTTCTTCCCGTTCAAAGTATTTCTTGAGCATATTTGCGTGGAAAATCTTCTGCTTGCCTTTGATTTTCACTTCAATCTTCCTCTAAGCTTCACCACACCCAGGAGTCCTAGAAATAGGCCTTCCAGCACAACCACCATCTTTGATCAAAGCAGACAGTGGAGTACTCAAAGCAGCAAACCCAGGAACAAGGATATCATCAAAGAAGTTTACAGCAGAAAACTGATCTAAAGCCAGCACACGCATCATGCGTGCGAACACTGCAGTAGCCGACACAAGTCCAAAAGGCATCCTGACAAACTGAAATAGGCCAATATGTTTTGTAAAAGCTATCTTCGGACGATCCTCAGGCTTAACCACAATCTGCAAGTACCCTTTTGCAGGACCTATCTTTGTGAAAACCTGAGCATCAACTAACCTTGCAAAAGACTCTCAACGTCAGGAGTAGGTTCAGCATCAAAGACGGTAATCTTATTCAAAGACCTAAAATCAATCCCAAAACGACATGTACCATCTTTCTTCCTGACCAACACAACTATGCATACGCACCATTCGATGGCTCAATGATACCAAGATCCAACATGATTCCAACAGTTTAGGAGTCAGAATGTCCTGAAAAATCATCAAACACTGCGCGCAACTCCCTGGAACTGCTGTAAGACAAAGCACAATCAAACTGTATTGAACGGACATCTTCATCTGGCATAGGAGACTCCATCGGAACAGTTGAAGTGGGAATGGGTAAAGTGTCATCACAGTCCTGGACGACACCAACTGTACAAACCACTTCACGAACAACAGACTCTGGAGAGGGATCCACAGAAAGACCAACTCCTGGAGAACACTCTGAAGAAACTTGTTTTTGTTCATAAGCCAAAAGTAATATCTCTGACCAAGGCATTGACGTACCCTGTGAAAGAACAACTGTGGGCACAACATTAGAAATAGACACAACAGCAAGACGAATATACGTTTTGAGCATGTTTGCACGAAAGAATAAACTCTACCCTTTGATACCGTCTTCTCACACACATCACAGGAAGCAACATACTTTGCTACGTCAGCAGTCACTCCAGGCCAAAAGAACTTGTTAAGAACTCTAGACAGAGTACACCGAGAATCACAATGACCTGACAAAATCAAATCATGCCCCACAGCCAACACTGTAGGTCGGAGTTCAACAGGAACAACAACCTGATTGAAAGACATCATTTTTGACAAAACGCCTGTCAGACAAGTAGTAGTAAATGGTAGTTGTACCTAACGTTTTCACCTCACCAGAAGACGCTGACTGGAAACAAGATTACAATGACTCATCATCCTTCTGTTTCTGAACACGGTCAGAACGGGAAATGTTTAGATCATCAGGGATCTGACACAAAGACTTTTTGTACACAACATTCTAAGCTCTAGCCCTCGTAACGGCGGCCAAAGAGAAAGGTTCACTAGACACATCACTCAACTTACCAATAACAGAAACTCCAGGCACATTACCCACAATGAGATCTGCGACAGGGCCATCCAAGAAACAACGAGTCCACTCGCCCAAAAAATAAGGACAACTGACCGACAATGTAGCCAACAGAAACGCATCCATACGACCATCAAAAGAAACACAGTTCTTGGAATGAATCCGCAAGGGACTAAAATACAACAAACTAATAAATTCCAAGGATAAGTACCGAGCACCGTTCCAGCAACTTACAGAGCAGCTTGGTGTTGCAATGACTGCAAGAAATATTGAATTATAAACAAAGCTTGCTCTTACGTCTTATGTTTGTTGTATTTTAGTCCCTTGCGGATTCATTCCAAGAACTGGCCCTCAGCACTTGTGTCTTAAGAGAATATCTTTTTATATTTTCTACTTTTCACAAGAAAATGTAGCTTGTTTTGTTCTTTCATGATTTTCTTTTGCTTCTTAGGTGGCACCTTTGGTTGGGTTTTTGAAAACTCAACAAACATACTACAGTATTGCACACCAGCCTTTTCTGGGATTGCATTCTTCTTAAAACTGAAAAGGCAGAGGAGTCAAATTACCACTTTCCGCAGTCACTGAGAGAGAACAACCAGGTTTCGAAATATCGGTATATGACCAGGAGTTATATGTTAGTGAGTTTTCCTCCCTATTGGAGGATGTCTCCCCCTTGGTGACTATAAGCTTGCTGAAGGCTCATTTTGAGAAGCATTTATTTTATATTTTTTTCCCATTCACCCACTCAAGCACATACTGTTAGTTAGGCACAATCATCTACCGCTGCAGATATGAATGCTTATCTCCCCCTATTTCTTCAATCTAAGACATAAGAGCAAGCTTTGTTTATAATTCAATATTTCTTGCAGTCATTGCAACACCAAGCTGCTCTGTAAGTTGCTGGAACGGTGCTCGGTACTTATCCTTGGAATTTATTAGTTTGTTGTATTTTAGTCCCTTGCGGATTCATTCCAAGAACTGGCCCTCAGCACTTGTGTCTTAAGAGAATATCTTTTTATATTTTCTACTTTTCACAAGAAAATGTAGCTTGTTTTGTTCTTTCATGATTTTCTTTTGCTTCTTAGGTGGCACCTTTTGGTTGGGTTTTTGAAAATCACAACATACTACAGTATTGAAACACACCTTTCTGATTGCATTCTTCTTAAAACTGAAAAGCAGAGAGTCAAATACACTTTTCCCGGTCACTGAGGAGAAACAACCAGGTTTAAATACAGTAATGCAGGAGTTATATATTAGTGAGTTTTCCTCCCTATGGGGATGTCTCCCCCTTGGTGACTATAGCTTGCTGAAGGCTCATTTGAGAAGCATTTATTTTATATTTTTTTTCCCATTCACCCACTCAAGCACATACTGTTAGTTAGGCACAATCATCTACCGCTGCAGATATGAATGCTTATCTCCCCCTATTTCTTCAATCTAAGACATAAGAGCAAGCTTTGTTTATAATTCAATATTCTTGCAGTCATTGCAAAACCAAGCTGCTCTGTAAGTTGCTGGAACGGTGCTCGGTACTTATCCTTGGAATTTATTAGTTTGTTGTATACTGTTCAAAAAAAGAAACGCAACAGCAGCAATTGGTCACCTGCCTTTACTATTTCAAAACATTGTACATTTTCAGGTAACTGCAAACACGGTTAAAGTGGAGATGATTGAAACAATAATGGCTTATCGAAATTTTTCGTTGAAAAAACAGTGCCAAAAAGTCATTACAGAAGAGCTCACACCTTTCGAACGTCAGTAGCGTGTGTGTCCTCCCTGTGCAGCAGTCACACCTTGAAGTCGCCTGGGCAGGGATCGCAGCAGACTGCGGATGACGCGCAGTGGAATGGTGTCCCACTCCTCCTGAAGAGCCTGGAACAACTCTTGTTCATTTGTAGGGGCATTAACCCGGGCACGGACTCGGCGATCCAACTCATCCCAAATGTGCTCTGTTGGGTTTAAATCCGGTGACATAGAGGGCCAGGGAAGGAGATTGACGTTGTTGGCAGCCAGGAAATGTCGTGTTAAGTGGGCCGAGTGTGGCCGAGCATTGTCATGCATAAATATGGAACCAGGAGCAGCCAGGAGTTGAAGAACGTGAGGCTGGAGGATTTCTGCAATGTAGCGCTGAGTATTAAGTCGTCCCTGGACCAGTACTAGGGGGCTTCTGCCACTGAAATTGATGGCTCCCCATACCATTACCCCTCCACCACCATGGGGAGGTGCCTGATCAACACAGTTCTGTGCATAGCGTTCATTCATTCTGCGATAGACCCTCCTCCTCTGGTCATGGCGTTGCAGCAGGAAATGTGATTCGTTGCTGAATGAAACCTGTCTCCATTTACGATGAACAGCCCAGGGAAGATGTTGCATGCACCATTGAAGTCGTGCCTGGCGATGACGCTGAGTCATAACGGGTCCTCGGATAGGTCTTCGAGCCCTCATTCCAACAGCATGTAGACGATTGCGTACGGTTTGCCCGCTTAAACGTCTGTGGCCAGGGATGGCCTGGGCTGTAGAGGAGACACACAGGGAACGATCCCGAACATGGCGGAGCGTAATGTAGCGATCTTGGGCTCGGGTTGTGCACCTTGGCCGTCCTGAACGAGGTCGATCTGCTGTTGAATCCGTCGTTCCAAACCGGTTTCAAAGCCTACTGATGGTGCTTCTGGCCACATTGAAATGTCTGGCAACAGCTGCTTGACTCTGTCCGGCCTGCAACCGGCCTATCGCATTTTCTCGTTGTTGGCTATTCAGATTTGGCATTCTTTCCTTTCGTTTCTGGTTTCATTTTTCAATGAAGCCAAACCCCTTTTATACCCTGCTATTGAGGTGTTGTGAGTATTGTATTCTGTGCTTTGCACGTGAATTTCCCGTCTGCAAATCCGCCGACAGTCGAAAGTTTACAGCACTAGATTTTAGCCCACCAGCACGTGTTTATCGCACGGCATGCGCTGAACTTGTACACTGACATGGCAGAGGAACGGGTGAATCAATTCTGCTATTTGTCAACATCATTCACGTTGGGAATATGTAAATATTGCATCATATTCCAAAATATTATTTGTTGCGTTTCTTTTTTTGAACAGTATATTTTAGTCCCTTGCGGATTCATTCCAAGAACTGGCCCTCAGCACTTGTGTCTTAAGAGAATATCTTTTTATATTTTCTACTTTTCACAAGAAAATGTAGCTTGTTTTGTTCTTTCATGATTTTCTTTTGCTTCTTAGGTGGCACCTTTGGTTGGGTTTTTAAAAACTCAACAAACATACTACGGTATTGCACACCAGCCTTTTCTGGGATTGCATTCTTCTTAAAACTGAAAAGGCAGAGGAGTCAAATTACCACTTTCCGCGGTCACTGAGGAGAAACAACCAGGTTTCGAAATATCGGTATATGACCAGGAGTTATATGTTAGTGAGTTTTCCTCCCTATTGGAGGATGTCTCCCCCTTGGTGACTATAACTTTGCTGAAGGCTCATTTTGAGAAGCATTTATTTTATATTTTTTTCCCATTCACCCACTCAAGCACATACTGTTAGTTAGGCACAATCATCTACCGCTGCAGATATGAATGCTTATCTCCCCCTATTTCTTCAATCTAAGACATAAGAGCAAGCTTTGTTTATAATTCAATATTTCTTGCAGTCATTGCAACACCAAGCTGCTCTGTAAGTTGCTGGAACGGTGCTCGGTACTTATCCTTGGAATTTGTTAGTTTGTTGCATAATATATATATATATATATATATATATATATATATATATATATATATATATATATATATATATATACCCAGCTGCGTCCAGCCCAAGTCACAATCCTCACACCGTAGGCAGAGCTCACCGACACAGCAGAAAACATACACACACACACACACGCGCGCGCGCGCGCGCGCACGTTGAGCCACCGCCCTGACGGTCAACTCCTCTGCGTCATCGTGACGGAAAATCCTGAGGCCTTTAACACACGAGACTTCTGCTGACTTGGTGGTCAGCCTCTCCGCGTCTTCTGGATGGAGACAGCGGCTGAGGCACGGGCTGTATCCCCACACCCAGTGGCAATCAGCTCCAGGCCGGACTAGAGGCCTCACCGACACCACAAAAGCTATGCCTCCAGCCTTCGGCACTGTGTGATGTTTTCAGACCGGGAGATCTGCAGAGACTGAAAGGAAATTCTCGCTCAACTCACTGACACAAAACGCGGGTGAGTAGCTGTCAGGTAAACAGGTCAACAGGTGAACAGGCAAACGTTTGGCCACCACAATTTGGGACTGGCAAAAAATGGTCCGTCAATAGCTCAGTTGGTAGAGTGCTGGACTCGTAATCTTGGTGATCCTGGGATTGCGGGTTTCGAATCTCCGCGGGCCGTTTCGGTACAGGGGGGACTTTTTTTTTCCTCGGAGTTAACATTGGTTCTGACTCCATTTCCCATACAGTCCTTTGAATGAGACTATAAACCGAGGTTCCGTGTGTGAACGCACGCATAGCATCTTGTACACACGTAAAATCCCATCACCAACTTTCGGAAGAAAGGCCACTTTGGCCGTTGGTATGGATGACACGTTACACATAGCATGTCCCCTGCGTGAAAAATGGAAAGAATGAAGGAAGTAAGGAAATTGAGTGAACGATATTGAACAATATTGACTGGATGACACGGAAACGACTGAATGAAGCGCCAGCTGGCAGCTCTTCAGTCGGCACTACCCGGGTAGGCATCCCGTTGTGTGAACGTGTGTGGATTGTAAAGCGCTTAGAGCTTGGTCTCCAGCCACGAATAGGCGCTATATAAGTATTCATTATAATAATAATAATAATATAAACATACATACATGCATACAGACAAACAGACAGAGAGAGACAGCTAGATACAGATATAGATAGATAGATAGATAGATAGATAGATAGATAGATAGATAGATAGATAGATAGACAGATAGAGAGACATTCAGATCGATAGAAAATAGATTGATAGATTGTTACGGATGATGTGGTAGTGCGTATGTTAATATCTACTCTCACTTTCAAAAGTTTGGATGCGTGTAACGATTACTTCCTACACACACCCACACCACACGAACAATGACGGCCAGGCAACACACAAACAAAGTTTCTTTTCTTTTATATGCTGCCTGAACCATCAGCCACAAAATCAATGCACGCCACCACACAGCGCGCAGATCAACATATCACAACAGCAAAGGTATGCAAGAAACCCAATCCGCCGACACACATCACATGTGGCGGTACAACCAGAGCAAGTAACTATGTATAAATAATTATGCAAGAAAGTTCAACAACCACCTCTTCCAGCGGAAGCATTAACAGTCGCTCTCAGCAACACAACGTTCACGAAACATGTCACAGCACATATGTTCCTGACACAGACCTCGCTGGCACAGTCAGTAGTGTCCTAGCAGACACAGTTCACACACTTGGCTGGACCGAGCTCAAGTCACAGTCTATAGTACCAACCACGGTACTCACACGGCAAGCAGGGCTGCTACGGGGACGCAGTCCAAAGTGGCGTCCCACAGGGCACACACACACAGAGAAAAACTCTCAAACCACTCCGGGTCGGATATACAACATTACGTTGGACTACCCGCCCCTCGGTCGGTCTCTCCACGCCAGCACGACGGAGAATCCTGAGGCCTTTCACAACGCATGTAACATTACTGACCTGGTGGTCAGCCTCTCAATGCCAGCAAGACGAAGACAGTGGCTGGGGCACAGGCTGCACCCCACGCTTGATGGCAATCAGTTCCTACCAAGCCGGACTCAGGGACCTCACCAACACCCGGAAAACTGTATAACTACGTTTTTTACCTCGCCTACTGCCTACATATTTATCGTCCTTGTCTTGTCACTAGCAGTCACTCTCCACATAATACATTTCACTTGAGTTTGGGGAAAATACCCATTTTATAGTCTTCTAAGTTGACAATGTGTGCACTACAGTAAAAGAGATTCATTGATTAGCACCATGAGTGATTACATTGAAGAATATAACAAATATTTCCTCATGCAACCCTTTTAAAAGTACCAAGAATACAATCATTACAGATAAAGGAACGATTTCCACGTGTCCCTTTTTTATCATGATGACCATTGACCATTACAAGAAAAGAAGGTTTTAATTTCCCACATTATCATCACTTCGTGTCTCTAACAGGGATCAGAATACATTTCCCAATAACTTATACACAATAATTTTCATTCCTCACTTCCAGAGCTCACCAACATGCGCACCATTATAACACTTTAGGGAAAAGATAAACAACGTTTTTTTTTCAATAACACATTGATTTGATTTGATCACTTTTCTTCAAACACATATTCTCTCTTCCGTCCACTCACTCCATTCTTCTCATCCACCTCTCGACTCCCACATTCACTAACCACAGCTTCCTACAGTGACCCTATGCCTCGTCAAGTCTTGTCAATCACAAGACCAATCAAGGGATTTTAGGCCTTCCATAAGAACTGGCAATCTCACAACCACC
>JAFLJL010015467.1:25000-32769 GCA_018398815.1 Conus ventricosus
AAGTCCAGAAATCTCAATGGAGTTCAGGAGTTCTTGTGGATAAAGGACTCCCTCATCATCATTCTGTCAACAGATCTGTACAGAGTTTCCTCTCCAGGGAAGTCAGCTACGATTTTTCTGTTTAGCCTGTTGACAGTCTCGTTCAGGGAGAGATTATGGCCCTTTCCGCTGACCAGTCTGAGTCTGCACAGTGAGCATGAAGATCCGGGTAGACTGCTTCTATCAGATCCTCCTGGCTATCATAAAACTGGCATAGTGCTGGTGGGACCAATATAGTATCTGGAAACATGACTCAATGGCACCATTGCCAATGTCAAGCAGAAGTTTGGCGAAGCTGGCTGTCTGGGGATTTCCAGACAGGTGGGCTCTCATATTGGTGGTTAGACGTTTAACAATCATGCTCCGCCACTTCTTCAGACAGACGTTGACAATGTTGGATCTGGTGCCATTGAGGACGACAGGGAGGATCTGCCAGAAGTCCCCACAGAACAGCGTTGGGATGCCTCCCATTGGCCTGTGCACTTGGGTGATGTCCTGCAGCGTAGAGTCCATGGCCTCGTAGACAGCTTTGTGGGTCATGGGAGCTTCATCAATTATGACGGTTGCAGCCTCTTTGATGACTTTGGCCAACGTGACCCACGCTTGACGGGCAGGTTGGCGTTTCTTGCTTGTCGGCATCCAGAGGGACCTTGAAAGTGCTATGTACTGTCCGCCCACCCAGCAAAAGAGTAGCGGCAATGCCACTGGAAGCAGTGGCTAGCACTATTTTGCCTGTGGAGCAGATCCTGTTCAGGATAAGATTCAGGATGGTCTTTCCTGTCCCTCATGGAGCATCAAGGAACATTATGTTGCTGCTTGCTGTTGGATCCTGCCTCTGCTCAACCATGGTCATAAAGCTGTCGTACACGTCTCTCTGGTCAGCTGTCAGCTTCTTCAGCTGATCATCAGCTGCTGCCCGGAGTGCAGTAGTGTCGTAATTGGTCTCGCGGTAGTATTCTCGAGGCACAGTTTGTCGTTGGTGTGACTGTTGGCATCCCATACTCCTCTGTAGACTTGCCTCCAAGAAGGAAGAGTTTGTGCTGAATCACAGTAAGAGCTTGGTTGTAGATGGCATCTGTGTACTGCGCTTCATAACAGACATCTCTTCGGACTTGGAGAGGAAATCTTCAGCAAGATGGTCTCTGAAGAGGTTCCACAGTTGCCTGGGTTACTGGGGTTGCAAGCCACCAGGATAATACAGAAGTCACGCAGCAGTCGGGGTCTCTGAGAGATGGAGGCTTCCTCCAGGGCAAGTTGTAGAAGGCGGGTCATCTTCCAGTTTCGGTTCGTGTAAGTTGTATATCATTGTTCAGCATTTAAACTTCACCTGTATACCAAATTTCATCAAGAAAGGTCTAAATTTAGAAAAGAACGGATCTTAACGGTTTTTAACGCTCAATTATATGTTTCTGTTCGTGTAAATTGTATATCATTGTTCAGCGTGTAAAACTGCATCTGTATACCGAATTTCATCAGGAACGGTCTAAATTATATAATAAACGGTTTTTTAACGGTCAATTTTTAAGTTTCCGTTCGTGTAAGTTGTATATCATTGTTCAGCGTGTAAAACTGCATCTGTATACCGAATTTCATCAAGAATGGTCTAATTTATATAACGGTTTTTAACGGTCAATTTTAAGTTTCGGTTCGTGTAAGTTGTATATCATTATTCAGCATTTAAAACTTCACCTGTATACCAAATTTCATCAAGAAAGGTCTAAATTTAGAAAATAACGGATCTTAACGGTTTTTAACGCTCAATTTTAAGTTTCTGTTCGTGTAAGTTGTATATCATTGTTCAGCGTGTAAAACTGCATCTGTATACCGAATTTCATCAAGAATGGTCTAAATTTATATAATAACGGTTTTTAACGGTCAATTTTAAGTTTCGGTTCGTGTAAGTTGTATATCATTATTCAGCATTTAAAACTTCACCTGTATATCAATTTCATCAAGAAAGGTCTAAATTTAGAAAATAACGGATCTTAACGGTTTTTAACGCTCAATTTTAAGTTTCTGTTCGTGTAAATTGTATATCATTGTTCAGCGTGTAAAACTGCATCTGAATACCGAATTTCATCAGGAACGGTCTAAATTTATATAATAACGGTTTTTAACAGTCAATTTTAAGTTTCGGTTCGTGTAAGTTGTATATCATTATTCAGCATTTAAAACTTCACCTGTATACCAAATTTCATCAAGAAAGGTCTAAATTTAGAAAATAACGGATCTTAACGTTTTTAACGCTCAATTTTAAGTTTCTGTTCGTGTAAATTGTATATCATTGTTCAGCGTGTAAAACTGCATCTGTATACCGAATTTCATCAGGAACGGTCTAAATTTATATAATAACGGTTTTTAACAGTCAATTTTAAGTTTCGGTTCGTGTAAGTTGTATATCATTATTCAGCATTTAAAACTTCACCTGTATACCAATTTCATCAAGAAAGGTCTAAATTTAGAAAATACGGATCTTAACGGTTTTTAACGCTCAATTTTAAGTTTCTGTTCGTGTAAATTGTATATCATTGTTCAGCGTGTAAAACTGCATCTGTATACCGAATTTCATCAGGAACGGTCTAAATTTATATAATAACGGTTTTTAACGGTCAATTTTTAAAGTTTCGGTTCGTGTAAGTTGTATATCATTGTTCAGCGTGTAAAACTGCATCTGTATACCGAATTTAATCAAGAATGGTCTAAATTTAGAAAATAACGGATCTTAACTGTTTTTAACGCTCAATTTTAAGTTTCTGTTCGTGTAAATTGTATATCATTGTTCAGCGTGTAAAACTGCATCTGTATACCGAATTTCATCAGGAACGGTCTAAATTTATATAATAACGGTTTTTTAACGGTCAATTTTTAAAGTTTCGGTTCGTGTAAGTTGTATATCATTGTTCAGCGTGTAAAACTGCATCTGTATACCGAATTTAATCAAGAATGGTCTAAATTTAGATAATAACGGTTTTTAACGGTCAATTTTAAGTGTCGGTTCGTGTAAGTTGTATATCATTATTCAGCATTTAAAACTTCACCTGTATACCAAATTTCATCAAGAAAGGTCTAAATTTAGAAAATAACGCTTTTTAACGGTGATAAATAACGGTCATAAAAGCTATCGAATGACCCAGTGTTATCCACAGTATGTCCCTCTAGACACATGCCAAGTTTGGTGGCGATCCGACGACTCCCTTTGCCGCCAACATCAGAAAAGATTGTTTTTTGATCGTTTTTGGGGGGTAGTTGTTAACGGTTTTTAACGGTCATAATAACTGTCGTAGAAAATTTTCCAATGACCCTATGTTACCGGGAGATGTCCCTCTAGGTTCGTGTACCTGTGCAATGTCACAACGGCCATTTGATGAAAAGCAGAGGAAAAAGATGTCTTTGAAACCTTTTATAACAGTTTTGTAACGGTTTTTAACGGTTTTCTTTTTTAGAGATTAGTCCAAAACCATCCTTGGGTCACAACAGACGTACCTGCAAATTTCAAGAAGATCGGGTTCTAAACAGTTTCTTTTATAGGGTTTGGTTTTTTTAACGGTTTTTAACTGTTATAAATAACAAAATGGAGTGACTGATGGCGGCGACGAAGTAAAATAAGAAAAGAGTTTGTTTCTACCGCCAATGACATTGACAAAAAAAGGGCACATGACAAGACACGATTGCATTTCAACCACTTGGGTCTTCTTTCAGGCAAAAAATATAAATCACATTTAACAAACAAAGAACGAAAAAACGAAAAAGGAACGAAAAATGACTCATCCGTTGTTGCCCATGTGGAGGGAGGGGAGAATAGCCGGTAAGCGGAAATGCCATGGGGGATTATGGAGAGGAAAGGGAGGGGGGGGGGGTTGCGTAGGGGGGGTGTGTGTGTGTGAATTGATAGGGTTGTGTGTCTAGTTTATTGGGATGGTGTGATATCTTTGTGATGGTTGTGGTAATGGTGGATTGATAATAATGGTAAGGGAAAAAAAAAAAAAAAAAGGGGGGGGGGGGACTGGAAAAAAAAAAAAACAAAAAGGGGGGGGGGGGGGGGGGGGGTTGGGGGAATAAAATAAATGATTTCGTTGGGTGATGAAAGAGGTAGTGGTAGTTATGCCGTGGGTAGTTGAGAAGGTGTGTGGGTAAATGAAAAGAAGTGGTCCCGTGGGGAAGGGGGGAAATGTGTGGTTGTGTGTGTTTTGTGTGTGTGTGTGTGTTGTGTGTGTGTGTGTGTGTTGTGTGTGTGTGTGTGTGTTTGCAAGTTAGTGTGGGTGTGGGTGCCTGGTGTGTGTGCGATTTTTGTGAATATATATGGTTGTTGTTACAGTGGTGGACCGGTGTAATCATGTACTTGGGTTGGGATGCAGGTGATGCGGGGGTGAAGGAAAGAGCAGGGGGGGGGGAGTAGGGGTGGGAGGGGGGGGAGGAGTACGGGGGAGATCAGAGGGTAAGTAGTTGATTGGTATAGGCATGGGGGGTGGTGGAAAGTGAAAGATGAAGGAGAAAAAAAAAAAGGGAAAGTGGGGGGGGGGGGGGATTAAGGGGAAGGATAAAACAAAATTAAGATTAAATAGATGGAGGTGGGGTGTAACAAATGTATGAAGTGAGTGAAGGGGATGTGGTGTGGTGTATGTATGTGTTGTGTGTATGTGTGTGTTGTTGGTAGGGGGTATTGCCAACGATGTGGAAGTGGTGGGTATGTGTGTTTGGTTATTGTTGGATATTGATGCCTTGGGGGTGTAGTGTGCCCAGTGGAAGTGGTGCGTATGTGTGTTTGGTTATTGTTGGATATTGATGCCTTGGGGGTGTAGGAGGACACTTGGAACACCGCCTACTCAACACATACACAGGCCCCACACCTGAACTGTTCAAAAGGTATATCGATGATGGACTGGGAGCCACATCTATGCCAAAACAAGACCTCCTCAACTTCCTCAACTTTGCCCAGACCTTCCATCATCTATCCAACTTACCTACACCATTCGCAGTCGGTCAACTTCCTAGACATCACCATCTCCCTTGAGAAGGCCTACTCAAAACCTCCATTTTACAAACCCACCGACGCACATGCATACCTAGACTACTCATCCTCCCACAACCCACACACTAAAGACAGCATCCCATATTCACAATTTCTCCGTCTTCGCAGACTCTGCTCCAGCGAGGAAGACTTCACAACACAAGCAGCCAAAATGTCACAATTTTTCACCAACGCGGATACCCCAGTTCCATCATCAATGCAGCACTCCGCCGCACCATAGCTGTATCCAGAACATCTGCTCTGGAACCCAGCATCCAACCAAGACAGACAGACCTACAGCCTACCTCCTCTACCACTGCACACCCTCCCCATCTGTAGGATCCTCAAATCCAATTGGCACATTGTACATAACCACAAACCCCCTTTCATACCAAACCCATGATCACATTCAAACGTGACAAAAACCTCAAAGACCTCCTCGTGCGGTTTCCAGTTTGAACAGAACCACAGCTACACCACCAGGTACTCACCCCTGCTCCAAACCCAACTGCAAAATCTGCCCCCTCACCAAACCAGACACCATCTTACAGGGCCCCAAAGACTCCTTCACAGTCAAACGCACATTCTCATGTCAGAGCCACAACATTATATATGCCATCCACTGCAGCTGTGTGGCAAGATCTACATAGGGGAAACATCACGCACACTTGAAACACGCATCTCTGAACACCTGGCTGATATCCGCCACCACCGACCCAAACCCGTCGCCCTACACTTCAACCACACTCAACACAACATCGACCATGTCAAAGTTATGGCACTCTGGCAGTCACAGAGTGACAGCTTTGAACTCACAACTCAAAAATCCATCTCATTGCCAAACTGGGCACATCCTTGGGTCACAACAGACGTACCTGCTAAATTTCAAGAAGATCGGGTTCTAAACAGTTTCTTTTATAGGGTTTGGTGTTTTTTAACGGTTTTTAACTGTTATAAATAACGTTTTTTTAACTGCCAAATAACGGTTCTAATTTTAGAGAAGTAGTCCTGTACGTGTGCAATGTCACAACGGCCATTTGATGAAAAGCAGAGGAAAAAGATGTCTTTGAAACCGTTTATAACAGTTTTTTAACGGTTTTTAACGGTTTTATTTTTTTTAGAGATTAGCCCAAAACCATCTCGGGTCACAACAGACGTACCTGCCAAATTTCATTACAATCGGTTGAGCCGTTTTTTAGTCTATAGCGTACACACAGACAGATTTTGCCATTTTATATTAGATATATATATCATCAATTGACGTAAAACTAATCGAAAAGACATAATGACGTTGCGTTTGTTTACAAACGAAGAACTCCTGCCGAGGAAGGCTAAGTAGCCGAAATTTTGGATAACAGCAGATTTGTTGTTTCACACACACACACACACCCCACACACAACACACACCACACACACACACACACACACACACACCACACACACACACTCATTAAAAAATATCATTAACCAGTCACTGATGGGTGATGATCATATGAGATCAACAGCACTATAGGAAGGTCTTTTCTCCGTTCACTTAGGCAGGACTCCTGGAGGTACTGGCAAGGGCTGCTGTATGGTGAAGGCCCTCCAGTGGTCAATAAGGTTTTGCACTCATCGGTGTGTTGGTAGGCTAGGTTTCTACTTTGAGTGTTGTTGGGGAAAGTTCCGCTGTCACTTGTGCTATACTGCATGGATAAATTGAAGACTCGCCAGTGTGGAATATTGTTATTAAAACATATTTTTAATGATCTATGTGTCTATTTGAATAATTTAAAATCCTGGATAAAGCATTCCGTTACAAACATTGGATGAAAGAAGATGTCATTTTACTTTAACATGTAAATTGGAAAAAAATACAAGATGTATTAGCCGCCCCCCCCCCCCCCCCCCTCCGACCTTTGTTAAAACTAACTTATTGTTATATATCCATCTGTTTCAATAATTCAAAATCCTGGGAAAGCATTCTGTTACAAGCACTGGATGAAAGAAGATGCTATTCTAGTTTAACACGTCATTGATTAAATAGAAAACTTCCGACTACAAAGGTTTTAGACAAAAAGAAATGAATGATGTCGAGGAAAAATTAAATTGATCATTTGGGCTAAGAGTAAAATCATATTATAAACTCATAGCGGATCAACAGGGTACTACACGATGTCGGAGCAGGTATTTACGACTGAAATCTTTTTTTTTTTTTTGGAATTGGAAAACAACTATTTGGTATATTGGATTTTAGCATAAATGAAAAGTGAGAAAATAAAGGAGATAAAATGACAATAAAATTAAGAATATGTTGTAATCTGTTATTGATCATCCAAATTTTGAAAGAAAAGCGAATCACAGAATAAACGCGTAATTTTTGTTCTGACGACAAAACGTACAAAAAAAATCTATTTGTGGTATTTTCCGTTTTCGAACTGCCTTTGGGGGATTTACTTACTTTAGAAGAGATAGAGAATGTTATCATTGCTCCAGATCATATATCATGGTGAACTGGTCCTGTTTGGATACAACAAAAAATACATAGAATAATAACCTGGGTTACATTCCTGTGTTTGCTATAATGTTTCATGACACATTTAGAATGGAAAAAAAAAATAGTACAAACTAATAAGCCTGTGGCCCAACATTTATAAAAAACGTGTTTAGCATAAATATGAATTTAAGAATGCATCCACTATCTAGGAAGGGGCCCCCAGAATTTAGCAGAAAGTGGTCTCCG
>JAFLJL010015468.1:0-2500 GCA_018398815.1 Conus ventricosus
GCGAGAGAGGTCACCATAAACACCACAAAGATCTTTTCATGCACCGCTAGAAAAGAACATAAACATGAAATTGTTTATAAAAAAAAAAATTAAAAAAACACTTAGTACTTAAACGGTAAAATTTTATAAAGAACTAAGAATGGACTTTTCTTGCTTTGAACATTTAGATCAATAAAAATAAACATTATAAAACTGAAAAAAAAACATACTGATTTTCAAAAACCTCACTCCCAATGCTTCTGGTTCTACCACAAAGTCTCATATATATAAGCGACATTCAAACACAGAGTTACACTTCCACAATTCCAAATTTCAATAAAATCAATAGAAGCAGGTGAGAAGAAATCTTTCTATCATATTACAAGTGCTGGCTCCTTTTCACAATCACAACTCAATTTGTTGCAAATTTGCAGCAACTCTTTTTTTCCAGTAGAGATGTGCACACAACCTTAAGTGTGTTGGTGTTCTTAGTAAGTGTGCATACCCAGACAAATGAAAACTGTTAAAACAAAAGGAATCTTTATTCTGTACAGGTTCTTACATTTGCTTTTCAAGCAGTACACACACACACATACACACACACACACACAAACTCACACACACATGCGCGCTGCGCACACACACACACACACACACACACACATATTCACACACACACATGCATGCAATTCTTTTTACTATTCTTATTCATGATCTCCCAAACGTTCCATCTAACAATATCCATCTCGTTCAATATGCTGATGACATTGCTATATGGATGAATACAAACGTCAGAAAACAAACAAATAAGAGAGTTATTACACATGTTCAAAAACTATACCAATTTGAGCTAGATAAGTTAGATTTATACATGAAAGAAAATGGTTTTAGAAACTTTCGGGAGAAAAGACACAATTAATGCTTTTTATTAATGGTGATGCTCCAAAGCATCCTCCTCAGCTTGTTATAAAGGCAACACTCTAAATATTCAAAAGCTGTAAATTTTTAGGAGTCTATTTAACCCCAAAGTTAAAGTGGCGATATCATATTGAACACATAATAAGTAAAGCTAGACAAAGATTAATTTTCTCAAAATAATTAATGCTCAGTCATGGGGACAAGATACTCGAACACTTTTACACCTTGCTACCAGTTTAGTTCGATCGAAATTAACTTATGGTCAAGAGGTTTATTTCTCAGCTCCACAGACGCTGCTAAAAAAATTACAAAGCATAGATAGTAAGGCTGTTAAGTTGGCACTTGGTGTGCCAGTTCACACAAATACGCTTAAAACATACAGAGCAGCTAATCTGTTAACTCTTGACGACCAACGGAAGTTGGCCACCGCAAAGTATGTGACTAGATGTCTTTCAGTTTCTAATTCAGTGACAAATGACATTTTTCTTGACTCAAGACAGGATTTCCCGAAAAGAGCGCAAAACATTTCATATCTTCAACCTATTAGAAACTATACAGATGATCTTTTTAAGAGTTGTGATATTGATATTACATCAATCTCAAGTAGTCCCATAATACCCATTATTCCTCAATGGGAGCATATTTCTGCTAGATTCGATACAGATTATACAACTCTAAAAAAAGAGGATAACATCAATCTTATATCCGTTGAAGCAAAAGAACATCTAGAAAATAAGTATCCAAATCATTTAAAGATTTTTACAGACGGTTCAGTTTTGGAATCATACACAGGGGCTGGATTTGCTATTCCTGCTTTCAAGATAAGAAAGTCATTTTGTCTAGGAAAAAGTTTTTCTGTATTTACTGCAGAACTATATGCAATTCTTATGGCCTTATCCTTCATAGTTGATATTGATACTGCGATTTATAGCATTTTACTTTGTGTTGACTCAAAATCTGTTCTTTACAGTCTGCAAAACTGGAATGCAAAAGTTCGAAAAGACTTGATATTTGACGTAAAATACTTAATACATTCAATTATATGTAAAGGTATTAATGTAGAATTTTGTTGGATTCCATCTCACTGTGGTATTTGGGGGAATGAAATGGCTGATAGATCAGCGAAAGAAGGAGCTATTAGAAAACATCCTGACAGTACACTAAAATTAGAAAAACATGAAATAAATTCGATGTTAGAAAGTCGTATAATGACAGAAAAGCTTCCTTCAAAGTCAAAATATTACCGTGTTCGAGATCCTTGTCTAGTCTCATTTACAAAATTCGATTAAATTCATGGAAGACTAAATTTTCAAAAAATGTAGAATGTGCTTGTGGTCATTCAATATCAATTGAACATATTCTTTTTGATTGCCCATTGCTATCCCTGTTATACAACATATCTGGGATAGATGTAGCAAAAATGAGATCTTTAAATGATATAATCTACAGCGAAGAAATGATACAAATCGCATCTGTTTTATCCAGCACTATACTTGCAAATTTATTGTAAACATTAGATCATTTATAGTTATTGTATGAATGTTTATATACGTAGCCTTTCACACATGAGTGCATATTCACACTAACACACACACACACACAC
>JAFLJL010015468.1:5000-14291 GCA_018398815.1 Conus ventricosus
CGCACATAGTTTCGTTTACATCATCGAAACGAAAGATGAATCCGGTGATGAAACAAATTGCCAGGGAGACTGCCGGCAGAGAAACCGTTGCGATAGCGAAGGGGCAAAATGGTATCCTTATTAAAACTCCTTCGGCAGAAACAGAACCATCTTTACCCATGGTGTTATCTTATGGTGTTTCGGTCTCTTTCAATATCAAATGAAACTAAAATGGGATATGATGAGCGAAAGTGACGTGATTTGCTATCTGCTTAAATCCGTCTCGCCCATTCAACCCCCTACCCGGAAGTGACCGGCTCGGAACTTGAACAGTTTGAGAATCTTGGAAAACCAAACACAAACTGAAAAACAAGTGGGGTATGTTTTGCTCCCATAAGGAAACCTAACACAGAGTAACTTTTATTCAAGACTGGCACAGCCTTTTAAACTTGAATAAAGTCAGACAAATACATAGACGAACAATCTAATAGTGGGGGAAAAACAAGCGCAGGCCAACAACTGAACTGTCTGGCAAAGATATGGACTTGAGGGGGAGGGGGGGGGGGGGGGGGGGGGGGGGGGGGGGGGAGTTTGAAGATGGAGAAACTGGGAAAATGGAATTAAAAAAAAAAAAATGTTACAGATATGAAAACTCTTCTCTAGCTGCATAAGGGCACCATCGCAATCCCTTTTGAAGGCAGATATATTTGTATTGCCTGCTCGAGGCCTTTCGTTATGGTGATGCTATTAACTCTGCTGTTGAAAGGCCTCGGAGCAGGCAATACAAATATATCTGCCTTCAAAAGGGATTGCGATGGTGCCCTTATGCAGCTAGAGAAGAGTTTTCATGTCTGTAACATTTTTTTTTTAATTTCATTTTCCCAGTTTCTCCATCTTCAAACTCCCCTCCCCCTCCCCTCAAGTCCATATCTTTGCCAGACAGTTCAGTTGTTGGCCTGCGCTTGTTTTTCCCCCACTATTAGATTGTTCGTCTATGTATTTGTCTGACTTTATTTAAGTTTAAAAGGCTGTGCCAGTCTTGAATAAAAGTTACTCTGTGTTAGGTTTCCTTATGGGAGCAAAACATACCCCACTTGTTTACTGTTTATCGTTTACTGTTCCCTACCTCATTTCATTTCCAAACACAAACTGTTTATACGGGTTTTGGCAACGGATGCCAAGTACGCCCAAATCACTATCATCCAAGATTGTTTGAAGAGTGAGCAATCCCGCACACTTTAGCACTATCACACACACACACACACACACACACACACACACACACACACACACACACACACACACACACACACACACAGAATGTAAATATCTATGTTCAAGCTCACCTATCTTATTTTGCACGAAAACCCCCCTTTTCACATACAAACTACGTCCTTCTCATGCTACTTTTGGCCAAAATTAACACCTGTTTTACAACCAAACTTAACATGCAAAAACTGCAAAATCGACGTAATCAGTACTTTAAAATGGGGGGCTTACGTGCAAGATAAGATTTGGTGATCGTGAACATAGATATTTACATTCTCTCCATGACATAAAAATCATTATAGATGTAGCCGGGTGCTAACAGTGTTTGTTTTTATTTTGGTTACTTTTCGTGGATGAAAATGTTTTGTTCGAGAGTTATCTTCCCCTTACCTCCCTTGGTCGAATCTCATTTTTTTATTGTGTAAATTCTTTAAATCATGAATACCTCAGAACCTACATAGTTGTATGTACGTCACTAAAGTCACAAAAATTAATGTATTCGATTCATTACAACCGTACTGGGCTGAGAAGCCCATATTTTCTCACTGTTATGAATACAACTGAAAATGTGTAGAATTTATTATTTAACAGACCGTTTCAACAGAGTATTTTTCAGTTGAAAATTGTGTCAAAAGTAGGAGCCGGACGGCCCGGCGAAGTGAAAAGTCAGCTGTGTTTTCTATCAAACTTTAAACGCAAAGTTCTCCGCTTGGACGGCATCTTGGATAATGAAATTTATATGTATCAAAAGAGCGAGATGCCAGCTTTTTATTCATTACAAAATTATTTCACGCTGTTTAGTATTTTTCATCGAAATAAAGGAAAATATGACGTAGGCTTGTTAAAAGTGGCTTCACTCTGGGACATTAATCAGCAATGATTTAGTACAGGAACAAAATTGTCAAATGTGACTTACTGCATTTTATTCCTTGTGTTCTGAGGTTTTCATCGATAGTAAATATGTGTTGATAGTTTGAACGGACAGCGAGCCAGACAACACGGAAGCTGCCATAGAAAACACAAAATTCTGTTGGTTCCGGCCTCGCGAGGCTCGTTTCGTCTTCGGCACCGTGGTGCTGGCTTTGCGGTCCGGTACGGTGTTATAAAAGTAGAGCGTTGTGTGAGAATGGAGCAGAGTGTTCCCTAGAGTTCCATGATGTGAGCGACTGGCGTGAGAGGCAGAGAGAGGGCGCGCTCAGTGCGCTGAGTGCTGAGAGCGAGAGAGTTCCCAGGCTGCGTTCCTGGTTTGAGCTCCTTGCCATGGGAGAGAAATAAAAGGAGAAAACTCTGCTTCGTCCACTGCGTCTTCTTGACTGGCTGTTGTCCCTTGGTTCCTGCACTTCTCACCATCTGCCTGTCTTCACCTGCACACCCCTTACCCCTCCACACCATCACATAAAAAAAGTGCAAAACTCTTCACATCTGGCCACATTACTGATCACCTCCGGGTCTAACTTGAGACCCCATGGCATAAAAATTAAGGGTTTACAGTACGCTCTTCTACTTCTAGCACCATTAATAAATCAGAACAAACAACTGGCTCTCCATTTTGGTTAGTTATTTTTACATCTAATGAATTTATAGGCCCATTAATTAATTCTTTAAATTCACTGTTTTTTCCAACTGAGATTAATCGATAATCGCAAAACCCCGCCCTAGTTGATGGCAAAACCTTTAGAACTGTAGACGGATAGCCATCAAACAAATTAGCATCTGTTTTTAACTGTTGTAAATGAACATACAACATTGGGTTCACGAGAAAATCAGAAGGTTTATTACCTTCAAATTGATAAACATCTTCTCTTGTACTAAATCTATAAGCTCTGTCACTACTGTGAAAGCCTAAGATTTTAGCTAGGCCTTTAGGAAAAGTGTACTCTCTTCTTTCTTCTAGTGGGAAATGTATAGTAATTCTGAGGTTTGCTTCGTTAATTTTTAACAATATGCCAAATTCGCTAAGTACTTCTTTAAAAAGCAAAAGTTGTAGTAACCATCAGGTATTTTTACATGAGTTATTTGATTGCCCACCTCGTTACTAATATTAATCCAGTTATTTTGAGCTCCTTTAGATATGTTAACCCACATAACTTTAAAACCAATTTCTTTAAGGGCAATCCTACAACTCCCGCGCCAATTGACAATTGGATACGTTAAGAACACACGCTCGTTTTGCTTGGTTATATAGATGTACATCTTTTTTATAACTATTTTAAAAACTATTTAAAAATGGAACCTTTTAAATATAACGAAAGTGCCACTTACGATGTAGGAGCGTTTTATAACCCCAAATCTTTGGACTTTAGTTTACTAACCATTGCAGTAGACGAATCATATGGCTTCCAAGTCAGACTTGTAAACCCACTAACTAAATATTTAAATCCGCCAATAAAGAGTGACAGAGTGCCATCAGCATGGTCATCCCGCCCTATGGCTTTTTTCCAGAATCAGTTAAATTTTGCCATTTACTGCGCAACTACTGGCTGTGGTAGGGAGCCGGAATAGCTCAGTTGGTAGAGCGCCTGACTCGTAATCTTGGTGATCCTGGGGTTGCGGGTTCGAACCTCCGCCGGGGCGTTTCGGTACAGGGGGATTTTTCCCTCGGAGTTAACATTGGTTCTGACTCCATTTCCAATACAGTCCTTCGAATGAGACTATAAACCGAGGTTCCGTGTGTGAACGCATCTTGCACACACGTAAAATCCCATCACCAACTTTCGGAAGAGAAGGCCAGTTTGGCCGTTGGTATGGATGACACGTTATACATAGCATGCACCTTCCCCCGAAGATGGAGTATGGCTGCCTTAATGGCGGGATAAAAAACGGTCATACACACAAAACTCCACTGCCTGGCTATACAGCAGTGTCCGCAGGAGTGTCAGCCTGCGTACGCAGAAAGAAAGAAAGAAACTGGCTGTGGTGTTTCATATGCAAACCATTTAAACCACCCCAATATTTTAGTAAGGTCAGTATATAACTTTCATGTTTATTACCAGTACAGACGAATACTAGCTGAACTACAAGTGCCCTCCCTAACGACAACGCGTTTAATCCATTTAAAAACCTAATGGACACTAATGCATATGAAAGAATTTGCAACGAATTTAACATTAATCCTTCAACTGATTTTAGTTTAGACAAAGTTAGCCGCAATCATGGGTTGGACATTGTATTTGTGGGGGCAAAAGAGAATTAATTATGAACTGGCCTGGGCCCACCTTTTTTCAACCAGAAAAACAAGTTCGTTGGGATCATAGAAAAAAAACACCCTAATTCCTGGACAACATTTTTTTTTGATAAAAAGTAAGGCTTAACAATGCCGGGTGCAAAGCTTAATGACTCCTTGGGACTACGTTTGGTGTCTATTAGGGAAAAAGACGCCCCAAGTCTGCATGTAGATAAATCTGCTTTGATGCAGAAAAAATTTTTAGCCTTTTTAGAAGTGCTATTAACTCTGCTGTTGATTTCCCTGCCAGCATACAAAGGATCAGACTTCTTCCCAAATGCTGGTAAAAGGTTGCTTTGTTGTAGGCATGGTTAAAATGTCCCCTGCCCTTTGATATTTGGGAAATGAACAGTTATAACATGAAACCCTTTAGCGGAGCGTAAAAAAACTTTTGGGCCAATCAAGGCTTAAAAAAAAAAGGCCTGCCCATCCATTTTAAAAAAAGTACCTACCCCTGAAGAAAGCGTCCAGTTTTTAAGCCCCCCCACAGCAAAAAGCAGCCCGAAAGCCCCCAATGTTTTGCCTCGCCGGACAGTCATCTTGCAAAAAAGACAGCCCTTGTTGTATTTTTAACTTTTACTGGTTTGCCCACTTATTTCACTAAAAAATTAAACCCGCACTGCATTTCGTCCCAAAATGGTCACCATTAACCCGCAACTTTGCTTTTTAGTAGACAAACCCAACTAACAACACTGCCCATTTGCCCGGCAGGCATCAAGCGCCCTTTTGGCAAATAACTTCTTTAAAAGGTTTGCTTTTGATGCAATTGTTTTCTATCAAATTTACCAGGTGAGGGTTGGGGAGTTTTCTGGCCCCGTTGGCGCACCACCGTTAAGCTAAACGAGTGTGAGTAGAAACCAACAGCTGTTTAAAATTTTTAACATTGTAATCCCCCCGTTTCCCGAAAAGGTCCTTTTTCTTTTGCTAGCGTAGTGTTTTTCTAAAGTATTTTGTTTTAAATTTCTTTTTTTGTTTTTTGGATGTAGGCGCTCTGTTTGTGACAGCGTTTCTAACCTAGTGCCCTTTCTTCATTAAATCCCGTTTTTCTGCTGTATTCTAGCCCTTTTTTTCTGCCCCAAATTTTATCATTGTCTTGACTTACTTGACTTTACTTAGTCCTTGATTCCCCGGGGAAAAATAGGGCCGCAACCACACTCTTCCCGCGGACAGGTTTTGGGAGATTTCTTCGTTGGCCCACGTCATTCCCGGGGGCCCTTCACTTCCGCGTCAGTATCCTTCGCCATGCTGTCTTGGTCTTCCCTCTTTTTTTGCCCCTGAGGGTTCCTTCAAGGGTTGTCTTGTTTGTTGGATGGAGCTTTTTTGAGGGTTTTGGCCCCAAACATCCCCCCTTCCGTTTTTGTTTCTTTTTTTTTGGAGCTTGCTGGGTCTTGTTCCACAGTTCTGCGTTGGCAATAACATCTGGCCATTGATGTTCACATGTTTCGCAGACATCTGTTGATAAATGTTTGGAGTTTGTGGGTGTTTGTCTTTGTTGTTCGCCACGTTTCAGAACCATACAGAAGGACAGGTTTCACATTTGAGTTGAAGATTTGATCTTGTTATGGAGTGAGAGGGCAGAGGAATTCCAGATAGGCCGTAGCGTAGTAAAGGTGTGCCTGGCTTTATTGATGCGACTCTTGATATCCTCATCTGTACCTCCATCTTTGCTGACCACACTGCCGAGGTAGACAAACTTGTCAACTTCAATGATGTCTTCCTGTTGTAGTCGTAGTGGGTCTCGTTGCTGGTTGTTGACTCTCATGGCTTCTGTTTTCTTTATGTTGATTTGGAGGCCTGTCTTTTCCTGCTTCTTCTGCTACCGGCACAGCTTCTCTTGTGCGTCTTGCTGTTTGTGGGACAGAAGGCTGATGTCGTCGGCGAAGTCCAGGTCTTCCAGTTGCTTGGTGAAAGTCACTGGATTCTGTCCTCTTGCCGTCTGTAGACTGCCGCATTATCCAGTCAACGACCATCAGGAAAATTGTTGGCGATAGTAGACACCCCTGACGGACGCCGGTTTGTACAGTGAAGGGCTTCGTTAGCTTCCCATCGTGGACGACCTGGCATGTGGCATCCTCGTAGAGTTGCTGGATGATGGCAACAAACTTGGGTGGGAAGCCATAGTGGTGCATGAGTTTCCAGATGGTATCTCTGTCGATGCTGTCAAATGCCTTCTGGAAATCTACAAATACTGCGTACAAGGGGGTCTGCCACTCCAGAGACTGCTCGATGATAATTCTCATGGTGGCAATTTGGTCTGTGCATGATCTGTCTTGGCGAAATCCAGCTTGTTCTTGGCGGAGGGTCTTGTCTAGGGCGGTCTTTAGTCTCTCTAGCATGATTTTGGTCAGCACCTTCCCGGGATGGACAGCAACATAATCCCTCTCAGTTTTTACAGGATGACAGGTCCCCTTTCTTCGGCAGCTTCACCAGGTGGCCTCTTTTCAGTCTTCTGGCACTCGTTCCTGCTCCCAGATCTTGCTTAGGAGTGGATGCAGCATCTCTGTTGAGTCTGGATGTCTGCTTTCAGTGCTTCAGGTGGAATTCCGTCTGGACCCGCTGCTTTACCTGACTTCAGTGACTTGATGGCTTTGGTAACTTCCGTCTTGGTTGGGGGCCTGTGTTGATGTCCAGAAGCTGGGTTGGTGGTGGAATGTCTGGGGGTCAGGTGGTGCAGGTCTATTCAGTGTCTCTTTAAAGTGCTCGCCCACTTGCTCTCTGCTCAGCTTCTCCTGCGATGGTGTTTCCCTCCTTGTCTTTGACCGGGCGACTGGGGTTGCTGGTCTTTCCTGAAAGTGTTCGGGTAATCTCATACAGCCTTTTCATGTTTCTCTGTCCTGCCGCTGTTTCTGCCTCTTCTGTGAGCTCATGGATGAATTGTTTCTTGTCTTGTCTAGCACTTTTCTTGACTGGCGGTTGACGTCCCAGTAGTGTGCCTGTAACTCTTGCTTGTGGTCTTGGTCTTGGTCTTGGGTCTGGTTGATCTGGTCTTTTAGGTGCTTCCGCTCTGTGATGAGGGTCCATGTTCCAGCTGTCAGCCATTCTTTGTGTTTTCTTCGCTTCTTTCCAAGCACTTGTGTACATGTCGTCTGCCAGACCTCCTCAGGTCACACAGTGGTCTTCGATTGTTTCTTCAGCAAGTTGGTCAAGTACGCTGAATCTGTTTCTCAGTTCCAGTTTGAACCCCTCTGTTGTTGCTTCTCCTTCAGACTGTGTACATTGTACTTATGTGATAGTCGGCCTGCTTGGTCTTTGTAGGCTTTCAATTTGGTCTTTAGCACAGCTATCACAAGGTTGTGGTCTGATGCTGCGTCTGCTCCTCGTTTCACTCTCACGTCATGTAAACTTCTGCGCCATTTTCTGCCGATGGTAATGTGGTCGATTTGGTTCTGGGTCTTCCCATCAGGTGAATTCCAAGTCATCTTGTGAATGTTTTTGTGTGGGAAAACAGTGCCTCCGATGACCATGTCGTTGAAAGCACAGAATTCCACAAACAGTTCTCCATTTTCATTTTGTATTCCTGTTCGTGTATGCCATAATTGCTCTCTGCCCTTGTTGTCCGTTCCCACTTTGGCATTGAGATCTCCACTGAGGATCTTAAGGTCTCTCTTCGGCACTCTATCCACGACTGTTTGGAGTTGATTGTAGAATTCCTCCTTTTCTCTGGGTCTGTACGTTTGTGGGGGCGTAGCACTGTAAGATGGTGGTTTTCTGCCCTTTGAATTGAATCTTGCAGTGAGGATCCTTGGTGACACTGGTTCCCAGGACAGCAGTGCTCGCGTCGCCTCGGGTGTCATCAGCAGCGCTACTCCATGTGTGTGTGGCTGGTCTTCTTCTCGTCCAGAGTAGATGATGGTGTCTCCACTTGTCAGCCTTGTTCTTCTGTTCCTGTCCATCTAGTCTCGCACAGGCCAAGGATCTTTAGATTGTACCTGTGCATCTCACTACTCACTTGTGCTGTTTTTCCAGTCTCGTATAGGGTTCTGATGTTCCAGGTCCCTATCCTGGTCTTGGCTTTGGTCGTCAGAAGAGTTGTCGGCGCACTGGCTTCCTGAAGGCTTTCACCAGCTCGCGTCATGGGCTCTGCTAGAGAGAACTCTTCCCAACCATGCTATTCTCGGAAATGTCATTGCGGTTTCTGTAACAATGTTTGTTTTCTAGGACGGGTTGTTAGCCCAATTCAAACCCCCAACCTGGAGGGCCAGTTTGAGTGCTCTTTGTCTGGTCTCTACCTTTGACCTGTCTGGCTTGGGTGGCCCTACCAGGAGACGAATCTCCCGCCAGCATAGCTCTCCGGGTCAAAGAGACACGCAAGCTCCCCAACCAACGGCAAGGTTGCACTCACGGGGAAGATCATCTGCATCAGCCAGTTTATTTTTTTCTTCTTCTATCTCTCTCTCTAGCTCACTAAGTTTTGCCAAATTGTTTTCTAGTTCGCCCCTTATGACTTTAAGCGTTCATTAAGAGCTAGGACGTCACGCACAGGCAATGAAGAATCGTTAATTGTTTCTAATGTTTTTCTGACTGTTTCCTCATTAAAACTCGTTTCAATTTCTGTTGCTGCATCATTTATTCTTGGTCCTAAATCTTGAAAAGAGGTCATTTCTATTTCAGATCGTGTTGGCAACTCTTGCCCCAAGTTTTGTAAAAGACTAACAGCCTCAGGCCTTAAATTTAAAATGTTTAATCGCCTTTGGTCGGCAACAGGAATCCTCTGTCTAATTGTGTTTAGTTTTATATTAATCGCGTCAAAATCTTCATCCATATTTTTTATTTATATTCTTTTTTGTTTTATAAAAAATGAATCATATGGTTGCGACCTC
>JAFLJL010015468.1:15291-38473 GCA_018398815.1 Conus ventricosus
AGGGGTAATGTGCAGTGAAGCAGGCAGATGGTGAAAAAAGTGCAGGAACCAAGGACAACAGCCATCAAGAAGACGCAGTGACGAAGCAGAGTTTTCTCCTTTTATTTCTCTCCCATGGCAAGGACTCAAACCAGGAACGCAGCCTGGGAACTCTCTCGCTCTCAGCACTCAGCGCACTGAGCGCGCCCTCTCTCTGCCTCTCACGCCAGTCGCTCACATCATGAACTCTAGGGAACACTCTGCTCCATTCTCACACAACGCTCTACTTTATAACACCGTACCGACCGCAAAGCCAGCACCACGGTGCCGAAGACGAAACGAGCCTCGCGAGGCCGGAACCAACAGAATTTTGTGTTTTCTAGGCAGCTTCCGTTTTGGGTCTGGCTCGCTGTCCGTTCAAACTATCAACACATATTTACTATCGATGAAAACCTCAAACACAAGGAATAAAATGCAGTAAGTCACATTTGACAATTTTGTTCCTGTACTAATCATTGCTGATTAATGTCCCAGAGTGAAGCCACTTTTAACAAGCCTACGTCATATTTTCCTTTATTTCGATGAAAAATACTAAACAGCGTGAAATAATTTTGTAAGAATAAAAAGCTGGCATCTCGCTCTTTTGATACATAAAAATTTCATTATCCAAGATGCCGTCCAAGCGGAGAACTTTGCGTTTAAAGTTGATAGAAAACACAGCTGACTTTTCACTTCGCCGGGCCGTCCGGCTCCTACTTTGACACAATTTTCAACTGAAAAATACTCTGTTTGAAACGGTCTGTTAAATAATAAATTCAAACACATTTTCAGTTGTATTCATAACAGTGAGAAAATATGGGCTTCTCAGCCCAGTACGGTGTAATGAATCGAATACATTAATTTTTGTGACTTTAGTGACGTACATACAACTATGTAGGTTCTGAGGTATTCATGATTTAAAGAATTTACACAATAAAAAAATGAGATTCGACCAAGGGAGGAAGGGGAAGATAACTCTCGAACAAAACATTTTCATCCACGAAAAGTAACCAAAATAAAAACAAACACTGTTAGCACCCGGCTACATCTATAATGATTTTTATGTCATGGAGAGAATGTAAATATCTATGTTCACGATCACCAAATCTTATCTTGCACGTAAGCCCCCCATTTTAAAGTACTGATTACGTCGATTTTTGCAGTTTTTGCATGTTAAGTTTGGTTGTAAAACAGGTGTTAATTTTGGCCAAAAGTAGCATGAGAAGGACGTAGTTTGTATGTGAAAAAGGGGGGTTTTCGTGCAAAATAAGATAGGTGAGCTTGAACATAGATATTTACATTCTTGTGTGTGTGTGTTGTGTGTGTGTGTGTGTGTGTGTGTGTGTGTGTGTGTGTGTGTGTGTGTTGTGATAGTGCTAAAGTGTGCGGGATTGCTCACTCTTCAAACAATCTTGGATGATAGTGATTTGGGCGTACTTGGCATCCGTTGCCAAAACCCGTATAAACAGTTTGTGTTTGGAAATGAAATGAGGTAGGGAACAGTAAACGATAAACAGTAAACAAGTGGGGTATGTTTGCTCCCATAAGGAAACCTAACACAGAGTAACTTTTATTCAAGACTGGCACAGCCTTTTAAACTTAAATAAAGTCAGACAAATACATAGACGAACAATCTAATAGTGGGGGAAAAACAAGCGCAGGCCAACAACTGAACTGTCTGGCAAAGATATGGACTTGGGGAGGGGGGAGGGGAGTTTGAAGATGGAGAAACTGGGAAATGAAATTTAAAAAAAAAATGTTACAGACATGAAAACTCTTCTCTAGCTGCATAAGGGCACCATCGCAATCCCTTTGAAGGCAGATATATTTGTATTGCCTGCTCCGAGGCCTTTCAACAGCAGAGTTAATAGCATCACCATAACGAAAGGCCTCGGAGCAGGCAATACAAATATATCTGCCTTCAAAAGGGATTGCGATGGTGCCCTTATGCAGCTAGAGAAGAGTTTTCATATCTGTAACATTTTTTTTTTTTTAATTCCATTTTCCCAGTTTCTCCATCTTCAAACTCCCTCCCCCCCCCCCCCCCCCCCCCCCCCTCCCCTCAAGTCCATATCTTTGCCAGACAGTTCAGTTGTTGGCCTGCGCTTGTTTTTCCCCCACTATTAGATTGTCGTCTATGTATTTGTCTGACTTTATTCAAGTTTAAAAGGCTGTGCCAGTCTTGAATAAAAGTTACTCTGTGTTAGGTTTCCTTAGGGAGCAAAACATACCCCACTTGTTTACAGTTTGTGTTTGGTTTTCCAAGATTCTCAAACTGTTCAAGTTCCGAGCCGGTCACTTCCGGGTAGGGGGTTGAATGGGCGAGACGGATTTAAGCAGATAGCAAATCACGTCACTTTCGCTCATCATATCCCATTTTAGTTTCATTTGATATTGAAAGAGACCGAAACACCATAAGATAACACCATGGTAAAGATGGTTCTGTTTCTGCCGAAGGAGTTTTTAATAAGGATACCATTTTGCCCCTTCGCTATCGCAACGGTTTTCTCTGCCGGCAGTCTCCCTGGCAATTTGTTTCATCACCGGATTCATCTTTCGTTTCGATGATGTAAACGAAACTATGTGCGAGGTGAGTTGCTTATGAACCTGAATCCGGTTTTATACCTACCCATCCGTCACGACATATGATTGTACTTGAATTTGAGTCAGTGTTCCCCTGTCGGGTCTGGCCTCTGAGGGAGGATCTAGAGGGGTTTTTTTGTTTTTGTTTGTTTGTTTGTATTTTTCTCACCCCCCAAGAGAGATCTGGTGTTCACAGTGTTCGACAATCCCTCTGATTCGCTTGCATAGCTGGACTTCAAATCTTGACACAACCCATCCATATTACTCTGAATTCCTTAGCCTATTCAGACTTAGCTCGATGAACAGACTTGAAACAGTTCCAAGCAGCCAAAATGTTCTTTTTTGTTGTTTTCACCAATTGTGGATACCCCAGTACTATCAAAGGTGAAAATATAATTCTAATCAACCATAGCTGTGTCCAGGACCTCACGCCTTGGAAGCCTAGATCCCCCAACCCCCCCCCCCCCCCCCCCCCCCCCAAACACACACACACACACACACACACACACACACACCCACACACACACACACACACACACACACACACACACACACACACACACTGCCTGCTTCTTCATCCTCACAGACTTGCCAGCAGCAGAATCCTTAGAGTAAACAGGCTTATACCAACATAGAGTAGAAGGTGATCAAGATCATAAACCCCTGAAACATGATTTTGAGATTAAATGTATGAGCAACATTTGCTTCTGTTACGTCAGTAATCTATTTGTTCAATGTCTCCTGACTCCTTTTCCTGCTCAAAATTCACCTGAGGAGCATGTCTGCTTGCACACATTTTTCCTGCTCAAAATTCATCTGAGGAGCATGTCTACTTGCACACATATCCTTTTCCTGCTCAAAACTCACCAGTAGAGCTGTCCTCTTGCACACCGAACCAGTCCTACACAATCTTACAACGGCCTCAAAGGCTGCTTCGAAACTGCATTATCTCCTGTCAGAGCCACAACATTATGAATGCTATCTACTGTGCGCTGTGAGGAAAAATCAGTGTAGGTGGTGGAATGGTTGATGTACACACTGAACATCTGGCTGACAACCACCTCCTCTTGAGTCTGACCCGTGACCGAGATCAGTCACTCTGCATTTTCATCCATCTCCCACACATCATCATCATCCATTTCAAAGTCATCGCTCTTTGGCAGCTGCAGAGGGAAAATTTTGAGGATACCATGGACATGATGCAGAAACCGCATTTCATTGCCAGACTGAACCCTCTGCCCATTTGACACTGACAGTGAACAGTAGTATAGCTGTCCATCACCACAATGTGTTGTCTACCTATGTACAGCGCTCTTCACTAGTCACACTCACATCCACACCATAATACTGCTATTAAATATGTTGTACTTCATTTTTTTTAGTTCATTTAATTTTTCTCTCTCCTCTTTTTAAATGTATTTGTTGTCCTCAATATTGATGATTTATCTATATACTGAACTATTCATTTAGTATTCAAGTATCTTATTTACCCCCATGTTTTATGTTAATTCCATTAAATTTACATATATTTTGGATAAATCCTGTTTTATTAAACTGTATCTCCTTATTTACAAAAACAAATGTCTATCTGTGTTTTTCCAACAGGTAAAGAACTTCATTCCATCAATTAGTGCAGTAACTGGAATCACGCCCCAAACCTATGTCTGGCGGATTGGTATTGCTCTTCACTCGGCTCCGCGCTTTGCTGTAGCTTCATTCACTACTACTAACTACATGCAGCGCCTCAGCTTTGTTCCAGAGAATTGGCGCAGCGTCTTTAAAAGACTGATCAGCCTGAACTTCTGGCTGAACACCATCGAAAATGCTTCCCTTGTTGGGGTTACCTACATCAGTAACAGAGAGAACTACCGTGAGTATATATCACCATTATGTCATTAAATGGCTTACCGTTAGGTGATATTTTAATCTTTCTTGTTGTCATGGTACACATTTTTTTGAGTGTTTCTGTCTCTCTGTGTGCATCTGACACTGTGTGGTGTGTGTGTGTGTGTGGTGTGTGTGGTGTTGTGTGTGTGTGTGTGTGTGGCGGGCACATGTATGTGTGTGTGTGTGCGGGCACATGTATGTGTGTGTGTGTGTGTGGCGTGTGTGTGTATGTATATGTTGGCGCATGCATGTGTTTGATTTGATTGATTTAATTTAACGTCTGTTCACAACAATGGTGATATTAGACTAGAAATAAACCAATCCAAAAATAATTAAAAATAACCGCACACACACACACACCACAAAAAAAACACAAAAAATAATTAAAACGGGCTGTGTAAGAGTTTGTGTCTGTGTTTGCGAGCGCGGCGCGCGCGCGCGCGCGCGTGTGTGTGTGTGTGTGTGTGTGTGTGTGTGTGTGTGTGTGTGTGTTGTGTGTGTGTGTGTGTTTGTGTGTGTGTGGTGTGTGTGTGTGGTGTGTTTGTGTACTGTGCGTAATGCGTGTGTGTGCGTGGTGTGTGTGTGTGTGTGTGTGTGTGTGTGTGTGTGTGTGTGTGTGTGTGTGTTAGTGTGAATATGCACTCATGTGTGAAAGGCTACGTATAAACATTCATACAATAACTTATAAATGATCTAATGTTTACAATAAATTTGCAAGTATAGTGCTGGATAAAACAGATGCGATTTGTATCATTTCTTCGCTGTAGATTATATCATTTAAAGATCTCATTTTTGCTACATCTATCCCAGATATGTTGTATAACAGGGATAGCAATGGGCAATCAAAAAGAATATGTTCAATGATATTGAATGACCACAAGCACATTCTACATTTTTTGAAAATTTAGTCTTCCATGAATTTAATCGAATTTTGTAAATGAGACTAGACAAGGATCTCGAACACGGTAATATTTTTGACTTTGAAGGAAGCTTTTCTGTCATTATACGACTTTCTAACATCGAATTTATTTCATGTTTTTCTAATTTTAGTGTACTGTCAGGATGTTTTCTAATAGCTCCTTCTTTCGCTGATCTATCAGCCATTTCATTCCCCCAAATACCACAGTGAGATGGAATCCAACAAAATTCTACATTAATACCTTTACATATAATTGAATGTATAAGTATTTTACGTCAAATATCAAGTCTTTTCGAACTTTTGCATTCCAGTTTTGCAGACTGTAAAGAACAGATTTGAGTCAACACAAAGTAAAATGCTATAAATCGCAGTATCAATTATCAACTATGAAGGATAAGGCCATAAGAATGCATATAGTTCTGCAGTAAATACAGAAAAACTTTTTCCTAGACAAAATGACTTTCTTATCTTGAAAGCAGGAATAGCAAATCCAGCCCCTGTGTATGATTCCAAAACTGAACCGTCTGTAAAAATCTTTAAATGATTTGGATACTTATTTTCTAGATGTTCTTTTGCTTCAACGGATTAAGATTGATGTTATCCTCTTTTTTAGAGTTGTATAATCTGTATCGAATCTAGCAGAAATAGCTCCCATTGAGGAATATATGGGTATTATGGACTACTTGAGATTGATGTAATATCAATATCACAACTCTTAAAAAGATCATCTGTATAGTTTCTAATAGGTTGAAGATATGAAATGTTTTGCGCTCTTTTCGGGAAATCCTGTCTTGAGTCAAGAAAATGTCATTTGTCACTGAATTAGAAACTGAAAGACATCTAGTCACATACTTTGCGGTGGCCAACTTCCGTTGGTCGTCAAGAGTTAACAGATTAGCTGCTCTGTATGTTTTAAGCGTATTTGTGTGAACTGGCACACCAAGTGCCAACTTAACAGCCTTACTATCTATGCTTTGTAATTTTTTTAGCAGCGTCTGTGGAGCTGAGAAATAAACCTCTTGACCATAAGTTAATTTCGATCGAACTAAACTGGTAGCAAGGTGTAAAAGTGTTCGAGTATCTTGTCCCCATGACGAGCATTAATTTATTTTGAGAAAATTTAATCTTTGTCTAGCTTTACTTATTATGTGTTCAATATGATATCGCCACTTTAACTTTGGGGTTAAATAGACTCCTAAAAATTTTACAGCTTTTGAATATTTAAGAGTGTTTGCCTTTATAACAAGCTGAGGAGGATGCTTTGGAGCATCACCATTAATAAAAAGCATTAATTGTGTCTTTTCTCCCGAAAGTTCTAAACCATTTTCTTTCATGTATAATCTAACTTATCTAGCTCAAATTGGTATAGTTTTTGAACATGTGTAATAACTCTCTTATTTGTTTGTTTTCTGACGTTTGTATTCATCCATATAGCAAATGTCATCAGCATATTGAACGAGATGGATATTGTTAGATGGAACGTTTGGGAGATCATGAATAAGAATAGTAAAAAGAATTGCATGCATGTGTGTGTGTGAATATGTGTGTGTGTGTGTGTGTGTGTGTGTGCGCGCGCGCATGGTGTGTGAGTTTGTGTGTGTGTGTGTGTATGTGTGTGTGTGTACTGCTTGAAAAGCAAATGTAAGAACCTGTACAGAATAAAGATTCCTTTTGTTTTAACAGTTTCATTTGTCTGGGTATGCACACTTACTAAGAACACCAACACACTTAAGGTTGTGTGCACATTCTCTACTGGAAAAAAAAGTGTTGCTGCAAATTTGCAACAAATTGAGTTGTGATGTGTGAAAAGGAGCCAGCACTTGTAATAATGATAGAAAGATTTCTTCTCACCTGCTTCTATTGATTTTATTGAAATTTGGAATTGTGGAAGTGTAACTCTGTGTTTGAATGTCGCTTATATATGAGACTTTGTGGTAGAACCAGAAGCATTGGGAGTGAGGTTTTTGAAAATCAGTATGTTTTTTTTTTCAGTTTTATAATGTTTATTTTTATTGATCTAAATGTTCAAAGCAAGAAAAGTCCCATTCTTATTCTTTATAAAAATTTTACCGTTTAAGTACTAAGTGTTTTTTTAATTTTTTTTTTATAAACAATTTCATGTTTATGTTCTTTTCTAGCGGTGCATGAAAAGATCTTTGTGGTGTTTATGGTGACCTCTCTCGCCTACATGCTGTGCAACACCATCTGTTTTAAGATGTCGCGAGGCTCCACCATGACCCCAGATGTAAGTAACTCTGTTGTTGTATCAAACTCTGGTAGTTTATATCAACATCACAGTGGAGTGGAACACAATGTAACCCTTGCTGGCGGCTTTGTCTTCCTTAGAAGATAACATTGCGGAAGAAAAGAGCTCTGTACATGCATTTCACTCAAGTTTGTTAAATACTTAGTTTGATTACGTTTTTGAATCTGTCTTTAGAAGAACACGTGCCTTTGTCTGAGCACTGCATTGACTGTGACATTAGAACCACTGCACAGATTTTCCAGTTGCAGGCATAGAGTGAACAAAGAGAGTGCCGACTAGCCATTTGCAACATGACTTTGTGTAGAATTTGACTGTTCATTTCTTTGAGAGATCCAGCTACACATACATGAACATGTGTGAGTGGCTCCAGTTTGATGAAGCATCACATTGAAAGGTTTATTTTTGTATACATGTGACTTTCATCTGCAAGGAAGGGAGAGCACTCTTGCCTTCTTCAGGTTAAATCACGAACAGCGCTCAAAAGAATAGTTGCAGGTGTAACTGCTTCAAACTGTTCATTCCACATCTTTATGAACTGTTATGGAGCTTGGTAGAACCAGGAGTTGGGTGTAATTGTTGGTTAGCTTCATGGTCACTGATGTATAATTGTTGGTTAGCTTCATGGTCACTGATGGCATCCTGGTCGGTAACTTGAAATGTTTTCCTTTTTCGTAAACATTTGTGATGCATTTTTTGTCTTTCACTGTCAGTGTCAGCAACAGATGCATGATGTGGATTTGGTTTAAAGTAGCAAAGTGTATTAGAGGATGACAGCTGCCACTTTAGACATAGGACTCACACAGTTCTTTACAGATAATTGTGAACTGAATTGTATATGAAATGTCTTTCAGCTAAACTTTTCACCTAACTGATGGTTTCAGTTCATGCTGAGTATTGTGAAAAGTATTGTAAATGTCCGCAGTTCCTCTCTTACCCATGTTTAGTCAAATGCTTCAAACAAAATCTTTTGTGACTTTAGTTTAATGCAGTCTCCACTTCAAGAATCACCACTGTATATTATAGAATGGTCATTAACAATCACAGCCACCACAGCCAAAGGAGAGCATGAAGCTACTGTCCTGTGGATTGTGTTCTTGAGCAAATTTGGCATAGCTGAAGCCATAAAATTGTTATGATCAAGGTCACTTCATGTTTAAACATGTATGCTAAGTCTTGCAAGCAAATAAATAGTTGAAAGAAACAAATGTACTGCAACTCATTTGATTTGTCACATGACTGTAGTAAATTGCTATGGATTTTAGACCTTTTTTTTTAAATCATGGTTACTGTGAGGACATTGTTTTTCTGTATATTTTTTTTTCACAGGCAATGGTTGTATAGCTGTAGGTAATGAAGATAATCAACTGATGGACAGATTCTCAACAAATGATTCAGAGGCTTCTTTTGGTTGATCATTCTTAATTCAGTTGTTGAAGTCCAATCCACAAATGGACTCTCTTCTCTCACTTGTTACTGTGCAGCCACTGATTTTGGTTTCATATTTAACCACTCAGTTACAGTTATTTTCATGTGATGCATTTGAATATCCTTCTCTTTAAAACAAAACTTCTCAGTCTCCAGTCACTGTGTGTGTGTGTGTGTGTGTGTGTGTGTGTGTGTGTGTGTGTGTGTGTGAGAGAGAGAGAGAGAGAGAGAGAGAGAGAGAGAGAGAGAGAGAGAGTGAGTGTGTGTATGTGTTTGTGTGTGTGTGTGTGTCGTGTGTGTGTGTGTGTGTGTGTGTGAACACATTTTTAATTGATTTGTGATCAGGGTTCAGACATCACTGAAGCTGGAAATGCTGAAACTTCGAATTGATGTAATGGATGGTTACTGTCTTATTGGAGCCATTTAAAGAGGAGTGTCATGTGTTCAGAAATATAAAGGATAGGGTAATGGCAAATAGACTCTTAAACGCAGTGTTTTGCTACAAGTAGTTCAAGAAAGTGAACAGTAGGGTAGTGGGAAAAATGAACTTTAATGTGGAGTGTTTTCCTAAAAAACAGTGCAAGATTGACATTTTGCTGCCCACAAAACTTCATCAGGGAAGAATACAATATCTGTGATGTTGAACCCTGACTGTAGGAATGTTAGAACTAAGAGCGGCGTTAAACTGTTTTATCAGGAGGAGAGATCTTACTTCTGGAAGAAGGTGATGTTTGCTTCCATCATGTCTGCCACTGCCGGCCTCATATTCTTCTTCATCAAACACCGTTTGTTCTGTGAACCTGGAGGTGGGTACCTGCAAATGATGTCAGTGGACAGTAACACATGGGAATTGTTTGTTATAACACAACGTAGATTTGGAAATGACACAAAACATATTAACATACACTTGTGACATACTCGTCTGTTGTCATTTTCAGTAAATCATTTAACTGAAGGTGAAGAAACGGACATACTTTGGACTTAGCTGTTGATTCATTTGTTTGTTTTATAACTATAATGTTTATAGGCTGATTTTATCTGCATTTGTTTCATTGATTTTCTTCCACAGACAGACAGACAGACAGGTATTGCACAGCATCACAGCCAGCCTTTGAATGTTTTGTTTTATGCAAAAATAATATTAGTAGACTATTTGTGTGTTTGTATAAAATTGCGTGTGTGTCTGTGTGTGTGTGTTTGTGTGTGTGGTGTTGTTCTGGAGCTTTTGTTTGTCCACGCTTACTACATAATTTCCTCCATGGTCATCAGTTGTCAAGTTTAAGAGTAATACTTTTAATTTCTTTCCTTTTCTGTCTTTTTCTTTGTATTTTTTGTCCTTCTTTTCTTTTCTTTTTTGTTTATTTTACTTTTAAAGAACATACTTTTGAGAAAAGCAATTAATTTATTATTTCCTATTGTGAAACCTACTTCGGATACTGCTGCCTCAGACCAGCAGCATTCCTGGCATGAGGTTGCCCAAAACACTGGCTAGAAAACCAGGCAGTGGTGCCGAAAGAACCACTTGGAGATGCTGTTTGTTGGCAGAAACCTTGATTTGGATCATGTTAGGAAGAACCACTTGGAGATGCTGTTTGTTGGCAGAAACCTTGATTTGGATCATGTTAGGAAGAACCACTTTGAGATGTTATTTGTCGGCAGGTTGGCAGAAACCTTGATTTGGATCGTGTTAGGCTCAGGCTTTAGTATAATGAAAATTTATGTTGTCATAGCAACCTAAGTGACAGTCATGTTGTTGACAGGCATAATTGTGTAATCAAACAAACTGGCACTGTTTTGGCTGTAAATGAAATGGAATCACACACCAGAACCCTGAAAGGATGGCAAACGTACACAAGAAGAGAGAAGTTGTAAGCAGATGACTTCAGTTTTTACATGGACAGGTAGACTCATGATACAACCATTTCTTTCTGCCTGCGCCTTGTCTTTTCATTGCCTGCTGTATATACTGCCTCTGATTTTTCTTCTTCTCTTCTTCGTTCGCTCAGACAGGAACCCCAGATGCACTGATAAGGCTGCCGTCCGGTGGAGGTCCTCCGAGATCCATAGAGTTTCTCGCTCATCGGTTGGTCAGCAGGCCAGGTCTTTGCTCTCAGGTTATGGTGTGTTGGACAGTCCTGTAGGAAGTGTTCCACTGTCATTGGGGCTGTACCGCAGGGGCACACTGCAGACTCGCCAATGCAGAACCTTGTGAACATGTGATGGTGTAGCCTGGAGTGGCCCGTCCTCAGCCTCACAATGTTCACTTGGTCTGGTCTGGGTAGGAGGTAGTAGGGATCTGTCTGGTTATAATCTGGATGTAGCTGAAGCCATCTTTTCCTCTGCTTCTCCTTGATGATCGTCTTGGCCTCTTCATAGGAGATTTCCTGTTCCTCTTGTGGCTGCTGTCCTCCTTCCTTCGCCAGTCGGTCTGCCTCCTCATTGCCTGCTATGTTGCAGTGTGAGGTATCCACTGAATGACAGTTAGTTCAGTGGCCTGTTGCAGTCTGGCAAGAGCAGAAACAAGGGGGTTGAGGTCCTTGTTCTTTGGGTTCTGTACAGCCTGCAGTACTGACAGTGCATCAGAGAAGATGACGACTTTGGGATGTATGGCCTCTCTATTCGCACACAGTGTCTCCGCTGCTGTCTGCAATGTGTCTGCCTCAGCTTTGTATTCGTGGAGAATTTGCCAGTGGGGATGGCTTGTCGGACGTGAGTTCCATCCTTCAAGGTTAGGAATATTCCTCCACCTCCATTTTTGGTAGCCTCCACTCGCTGAGCCGTCTGTGTATGCGTACGTCCACAGCTCCTTGGGATATGCCTGTTCTATATGGTCTAGGCTAGTGCTTTCTTCTCTGGTTCTGTTTGGGTGTGCCCTTTGAGAGAATGCCTGGGATTGTCCTCTCTGACTTCCGAAACTGGTCCCTTCTCCAAGCGGGTACAGAGCTGTGAGTTGGGATCTGCTTGTTCCCTTGCTGTAGCAGTTCAGGGTCCTGCCTCTCGAGTCTACGAGCGTTGTGCACAAACTGCTGCGCTTCAGTCTGCACTTGATTGGCTCTGACATTCTTTTGTTCATGGGGTGATTCTTCATCCTCTTGAATTTGGCAGCTTGGGTGAGGATTATGGCACCTCTCCTGCTTTCAAGGCTTTGAAGACCTGTCAGAGTTTCCATGGCTTGGATCGGGTTTGATTTGAGAGCGCCAGTGATGATCCTGGACGCCTGGTTCTGGACCTTGGCAACTTTGTCTAGGTTGGTCTTGGCTGCTGTCCCCCAGGCAGCTGTACCATATTCTAGGACAGTCTGACTCGTCCAAGGTACAGTTTCTTCTGGATGTTGTGGTCGGCTTCCCGGGAAGTTCCTGATAACTTCTTCATCAATGCCAACGTAGCCTGGCTCTTTCTGTGCACTTGTTGATCTGGTGTCTCCAAGTCATCCTGGGGTCAAATGTGACTCGTAAGTAAGTGGGTGACTTATCCTTGTGGGAGGACGTGACATTCACCTGGAGGCGTGCACTCTGTTCTTTTGTAGCCAGGCTGAAGATGGTGTATGTGGTTTTTCTGGCATTGATGGTTACGAGCCACTTTTTTGTCCATGTCTCGATCTTCCTCAGGGCTTCCTGGATCCTTACAGATGGCTGTTGTTATGTACTGCTCAGAGCACCAAATGGCAAGATCGTCTGCGTAGATTGCACCATGGATCCATGCAGGGATGTCATCAAGGATGTCGTTCATGAAGATGATGAAAAGCGTAGGGGAGAGAACTCCACCTTGTGGAACGCCTTCCTTCATGATCTTCTGTCTGCTTTGGTGCCTTCTGTTCTGTACCCGGGCTTTTCTGTTGGTCAGGTATTGGCTGATCCATTTGAACATGAGACCTGAGATACCGTACTTGTGCATCTTCAGCTTCAGCCCATTCTTCCACACTTTATCAAAGGCCTTTTCCAGGTCGATCCAGACTGTAATGGTATGCTTCTTGTCTTGTAGTGCATCCTCCAGTTCTTGCGCAGTGTAAGCGACCTGTTCTTCAGTGGATCGGTGTTGCCTGAATCCTGCCTGCTTGTCAGAGATGATCTCTTTTTTCTCCAGGTACCATGTCAGCCTATTGTTGACTAGCCTTTCCATGAGCGTCCCTATGCAGCTGGTCAGACTAATGGGTCTAAAGCTGTCTGCCTTGGTCTTGGGGCTTTTCCTTTCTTGTAAATCGGGATCATGATAGCATCTCTCCATGCCTGAGGGACTGATGCATTTTTCCAGCTGGCGTTGAAGATATTGAGAAGGGTTTTCTTTGCTGATGGTCCCAAGTGTTGTAGCATCTCATTTGTAATGCCATCAGGTCCTGGTGATTTCTCTTTCTGCATCTGCTTTATCCCTTCCTTCAGTTCTTTTTCTGAGAAGAGTTCTTTCATCACTTCTCCTCTGTGTCCATGTCTTTGTAGTGTTCTGTTGTTCCAACACTTCCTTCTCTCTATCTTTTGGGACTTTGATGTTACTGATCCTTTCAAAGCTGCTTATGAGGTGGTCTGCAGCCTGCTTTCCAGTGAGGGTCTCTCCGTTGTCTTTCTAGAACGATTGGTGAAGTTGACATTCTTTCATCGTTCATTGCTTTGGCAAGTTTCCACAGTCTTGCTCCATCCTCTCCAAATTGAGATTTTCTGTTTTCCTCTTCCAGTTGGTTCTTGCTGCCTGGATGAAGGCCTTTTTGTACGAGGCGGTTCTTTCCTTCAGGTTGATGTTGTTTTCTGTTGATGGTTCCTTCTCTGCCTTTTCTCTTGCTTCGTTCGCTTGATCTTCCAGCTGTTGGAGTTCTTCAGTCCAGTAGGGCCTCTGATTTGTCCCGTCGTATCAGTTCAACTTAAGTTGTGTTGCTGGGGGATTCAAGTCACTTTCTGCATCAGAATCGTCACTTTAGCTTAAGTCCAAATCATTTGACTCCTTGTTACTGCTGTGCTGTATGAAATCTTATGGACGGACTTCCTCCATAGTATGTCTGATTTATTTATTTATTTATTTATTTATTTATTTTCAGAATTTTTATTGATGAAATGAAATTCGAGCTAAGACTGCCAAATGTCAAATGCAAATCAAAGTAAGGCTGGATGACAGAATGAAGGGAACTAACTCATGAAACACGGGATAGATGTGAGAAAATGGACCTCCACAGGCGAGTTTGAGAATGGTTTCGGCTGTTACATGTGTATACTTTGAAGACAGGGCTGAGATGCATTCTGATATTTTCATTCATCTTTGAACTGGCTCCGAATGAGTCATTTGCTTCCATGTTATTTGCTGAAGCCTCATCAAGCATGACATTGTTCTCACTCGTTTTTTTCTTCTTTTTTTTTTTCACATAACATCTACAAATCGGATCAAACCTTTTGCACAGGAAAAATTCACTGCTGTTTCGCTTTGACTTGTTTCAGATTAGAATAGATGAATGAGGACAGGAATAGAATAGATGGATTAGGACATGAATAGAATAGATGGATTAGGACATGAATAGAATAGATGAACGAGGACATGAATAGAATAGATGAACGAGGACATGAATAGAATAGATGGATTAGGACATGAATAGAATAGATGAATGAGGACATGAACAGAAAGACATGAAGGAAATTTCAGACTTGATTGATCTAACTTTAGCTTCCTGAGACTTAAAAGGGTGTGAGATACCCAGACAGCGACAACTCTTGCTACCTCTGGAGTGCAATGTCGCATCTGGCTGCGTCTTAGTCTTTGACAGTATGCTGATATGTTGGGAACCAAAATGGGGATTACGGGCCCGAAATATGAAAAAGCTGGAGAAAGAGCACATTTTTGTTGCCAAGGCTGCCCCTGAATCGGGTTTGGGAAAGTGATTTGTATTGGAGAGACTTATTTCTACTGTAGTTACTGGAAAAATCAGGTGCATCTTTTGCTGCGATGGTAGATGAAAATCAATCTTCTCTTTTTCTCCCCCCCCCCTTTCCGCCGCTTTTATAAGAACTTGAAATATCCCCATATCCCCTACCCCAATCTTCAGTTTTATTGAAATAGGAAGATGGAAGATGTGTGCATCACTTTTTTTTTTTTGCTGTCCCAACATCTGCGCCACCTCAGAGGCAGTGCACCCACGCTGCTCATTCCGACACCCTGTCCACAGCCACAGCCCGGGCGGCCCCGCCGCAGCCCCGGGACAGGCAATCCACAGGAGCAGTCAATGTCAATTCGTCAAGAGGCAACCCACCGGAGGGGACACTGCACTGCTGCGAGTCACTTCGGTGGTGTTCAGTGGTGCCTGTTCTGATCTAACATACGCAGGACGCCACCTACTAAGCCCCCTACTGACGACAATAATGCTTAGTCCCCGGAGCCGGCGTGAGTGAGCTCTCCCTCCGAAAGGGCGCCACCACGTCCGTCCAACGACAGCCCCCCAAAGGAACTCGCCGATACCGGTGACCCCGACGGAACCAAACCAAGGCCACAGACGTGGAGGACATCGAAATTGAGGTCACCATGAGAGCAGGCATGAAGGGCCACGAACTTGAGACATTTTTTTTTTTTTTAATGCCCATCGATGAGAATGAGGATGATTAAGGTGATGCTACGGATGTCCATTTCGGTCTGAGACTACATGACCCGGGCTGTACTCTACCTTCCTTTCATAATATATTCCCGGCGTCAACCAGGCCCGAGAGATAAAATGCACCTGCATTTTTGGTCAGGAAATTTGAGCAACACTCTCAGAAATGCATCCATTAAGTGGATGAAACTCGACTGTGTGGTCCAGTCTTCCCAACTGAGTCCGCAGCAAACTCAACTCTGGGTAGGAGCCGGTCAGGAAGAAAAACCCACATGACTTTGATGGGATTTCGAACCCACGACCTCCCAGCCGCGAGTCCGCGACACTAACCACTTCGCCACGGCGGCTGGTCCGTGTGCATACACTTGTTTTAAAATTAACTCATTTTAGATTCAACTCTTATCTTGTGCTGAAGTGATTGAAGATAAGTGATTGCACGCTCATTTTTGTTGTCCTGATTGTTTTGTATCTTGCCTGAAGAAGACCTAAGAGGTCGAAACACGTGTTTTGTCATGTGATTCGTTTGTCCATGGTTTTTTTTTTTTTTTTTTTTTTTTTTTGGCGGTTCGCTAACATTTGTTTAAGATTTGTTTATACACTCATTTTAGTTGAAAAGTAAAACCAGTATCAGTTTTTAGGTGAACAGGTCTTCGATTAGTAACAGAATGTGTATCAATCTCCTTATGTCTCTGTGACATGATGTCTGTCTTATCAAAGTTCAAAACTGGGATTATTCTGTATATTTTTCCCTCCAGCTTTAAGTATACAAAACTTAAAAGTATGTATTACAGTTGGTTAACTGTTTTAATTATAGGTTTGTGTTGTTGATTTGAATGTATCTTAGAAGCAGTCAAGAAATATGATTTTAAAACAAAAGTTTTTTTTACTGAGTTCTGTTTATCTGTGTAATCTTTTTTTGTGTTTGTGTTGGGTGCAGTCATGACACTTATTCTTGATTTACTTTCTTTCCTTCCACTCGTCAGCTTACTCGCCCAACTCCCCTCCCTCCCCTCCCCAGTACTACCCGTGGTGCCCCTTCATCCTCCGCCTTAAGTGGCATCAATTGTGAAAAGGTCGATGAGGGAAAGTGACAGTGTTTCTGCCTTTGGTCGGTCCAGCGTTCAGTTACTTCTCCCTGTGCGAGTACATCATCGCCTACACCAACATGGGCTACCACATCACTGCCTACATTGACTCAAAGACAAGCAGTGGCTGGTGGCCACGCCCCTCTGCCACAGCGCCAATGGAACTGTTGTCGATAACAACAACTCCAGACCGTCCCCACCTCCCCTCCCCTTGCCGCACCAATGGAACCGCCAGGAGGAGACGGCAATGACAACAGTTGGTGTAGTTGATTTTTGGTTTTTTTTGGTTGTTATGTTTGTTACTCTGTGTTATTTTCTGTTGTTTGTTTTTCTTGTTTTTTTTTTCTCTCCAGTTGCAATAGTGATTTTTACATATTAAGAAAGTGCCCATGTATTTTTCAGCAAGTCATTTTGGTTCAGAGTTGTTTTTGTGTGGCCAAACGCATGCATTTTTTTTTTTTTTTTTTTTTTGGTGAGATTTGTCAGTGTCAGTCAAGTAGTGTAGTATACAGCTCAAGTTTAGTTTTATAATGAAGGAAAAGATGCATTTGTGACGTCTGTCTCTGTGAAGAGCTGGTCGGAGAACACGGGTCTGTGTTTGAAAGCTTTCTTGATGGTAATGAAATCATATCGCACAGATATCCTATTGATCAGACGAACACATGCTCACATGCTTGCATGCCTTGGAAAGAGCAAGTTGAAAAAAATTGGGGCTGTGTTTGAGAGCTTTGTTGATGGCATTAAGTCATGATATCTCACAGATATCCCAATGAGCAGAGTAGCCATATGCACTTGCTTGCATGCACAGAGTCGATCTCACACTGTGACACACAGTGCACACACACACACACACACACACACACACACACCACACACACACACCACACACACAAACACAAACACACACACAACACGCACACACAAACCACAAACACGCACACACACATACACACACAAACACGCACACACACACACATACATACACACACGCAACACACATACACACACACACACACACACACACATACCACAACACACACACACACACACACCACACACACACACACACACACACACACACATGCACGCACACACACTGACGAGCAGAAGGAAACACACTAGATCTGATGTGCTTGTTAAGTGTAAAGATTGCAGAACTATGAAAGAAAAAAAAGAATGAAAGGAGACTGCATCAGAAACAATATTGTGAAAAGTGTAGTAATCTGATTTAACCCACTTCATGCTGATTGAAATTTAAATTGAATGAAATTTGGAGGATTGTAGTCATATACACCTACATGTTGTTGTTGTTTTTTAAAGGAAAGAAGTAATTTTGGAGGGAGAGAAAGGAAAGAAGTAAGATGATTGTTGTTGATTAAAAAAAGCTGCCAGTGGTGTGTATATGTGTGTGTGCTTTTTTTTCTCCTGGTGATTCAATAATGAACTGGACTTCAGCTTTGTCTGGCAAAATTTTTTGTTGTCTTTGTTTGATTGCTTTGTTCTGTAGATCGTATGGTTGTGGATTGTTTCTGTTATTCCTCTTTTTTGGCCAGATGATTTTGAGAATGTTTTGGGAGGGTTTGTGTACTATTCAGTGAAAGTGATATTGCCTGAAACCCCTTGATGCCAAAATCTAGGCGCTAATTGAATCAGAAAATAAAGGAAAGAAAACAACAGAAAAACACTGTGGAACATTTTTCTCTGCCATTGTCCAGTTGCAATTGAATTGGAAAAAGGAAAGGAAAGAACAAAAGAAAGGTACGAAAAAAGAGAGAAGGACTTTTAGGGTTGTTGGAAAAGTGTCCACTGCCATCCTTAGTTGCTATTGAATTCTGCAAGAATTGTTTTTGTTGATTTGAACAAAGAAATGAGTGCAATTTGCTTATGATGATCTGTGCTTTTATGTATATATCTGTGGATGTGTTTGTATATGTGTGTGTGTGTGTGTGTGTGTGTGTGTGTGTGTGTGGTGTGTGTGTGTGTGTGTGTGTGAAGATGAGTTTTTTTTAATGGGAAAAGTGTGTGCGTGTGTGTGTTTGTGTGTGTGTGTGTACACACTCATGAGGCAAGACGCAAAATACAGGAAAGAGGGTCAAGTAACTGCAGTTTGCAGATGCGACCAAATACCATGCCGTTTTGTACATTGATTTGAATGTTTAGTCCTTCATTTGTGTTTTTTTTAGAACATTGTATAATGTTGAATTGATGGTGGAGACACATACGGCAGATACCAACTCACACATGTTTTTGATAGAATGAAACCGGTCATTAAAGACATTCCCCATTTAGACTATAGAAAAAATTGGAGATCAGATTTCTCATCATACTATACATAGTTCCCCGTGAAGATTCCATCCCACTTAAGATCCGTGTCTTCAGTCTCTCTGGAGACTCTGAATGAGAGTCTCTAATGTGGTATTCAAATATAGGTATATTGATCTTAATCACAAAGGCTCAGAATATGTCCCACAATATTAATATGTTGGTGTTATACTGATGGCGTGGTTTCTCTTTTTTTCTATGTATAATCTGTTGATTTTCTCACATTGTTTATCCATGTCTGTTCACATATTTTTGTTGCCTATGTGTGTACCTTATGATTTTGGAGGTGTGCTCATCATTGTTTAATTTCTTTATTAATAACTGATTTCTTTGTTTTTATGATCATATGTACATGCCTGTGGCTTGGAGGATATGATGCAGTAAATTTTAATTGAAAGAATTTCAGACTTGCCTGAAATGACAATGATGGTCTGAATATAACTTCCAAAACAGCAGACTTGAACTAAGAACTACTGGGATACTTGTGGCAAGGAATCTCATGTTTTAAAGACACTGGTCTGCAGTATGCTAATATATTTCTATCTGCCCTTTGGTCATGTTAGCAAGTGTAGTTCAGGCTTTCTGTATTCTTTTATTTCTTGTTTGTTTGGTAATGTTTATTTTTGCATTTCATGTTATTTTTGATACAACGAGGAGACATGGACATTCAACTACTAATCATACCAAAACAAAGGACAATCACTAACATCTCAGAATCACAAGAAAGTCTGTGCTTAATCAGTCAGTGCGGGAAAAAGTGAACAGTTCATACCACAGAACAGTGGTTGACCTGTGATCTGCTTGTACAGATGACTATGGAGGTAAGATTAGTGTGGGTACAATATAAAAGCAGCATTGACTGTTGTCAAGATCTGCAAGTATGTTTTCTTTATCAAATATTTTGTTATGATTGAAATCCCCGGGAGTTCAGACATAAAAAAACTAAAAGCCAGTAAGAGAATGCAACACAGCAGCCATTTTGAAAGGAACCAGATAAAACATAGGAAACAATTCTGCCATCATGGCATCTACTCATGGGGACTCAGAGAAAAAAAAAAAGTTGTGTTTAATGCAGAAATGTAAGAAAATGTGGATTTTTTTACTCGTCCAGGACAATGATCACAGTTGGAAGTTCCGTTGCATGCATTTTCTTTTTTTTTTTGGTGCTTTTGGCGGATTTCCTCAGAATTTGCAGACATGTACTATGCCTGTGGCAACCACCCAGAGAACATCAACGACATAAGCAAAAATAACTCTAGTTTATATGTATGTGAGACCTCTTGCCTGTGAGGACTGACTCTCATAGACACACTCCATAACAAAAAAGGTTTTAGTTTTGAAAAACAAGAAAAATTGTGTGAATTTCTGTAAACAAAAAGAACAGTTAGGCTGAAATGAATATTAGAATTGAAAGGTGGAAACATAGTACTAGTTTTGAATTTTCTGTAAACAAAAAGAACAGTAGGCTGAAATGAATATTAGAATTGAAAGGTGGAAACATAGTACTAGTGTGAATTTCCCGTAAACAAAAAGAACAAATCTTAAATAAATGTTAGCGAACCGCCCAGAGAACGTGGACAAACGAGTTACAAGACAAAACACGGGTGGAGTGCGGTGCGTGTTTTGTTGTCTGACTCTCGCTCTCAAAAGTTTGGATGCGTGTAATAATTAATTCCCTACACACACCCACACCATACGTACATGGATAGCCAGGCAACACACGAGTTAGATTTCTTTTCTTTTAATTTTGCTGCCTGAACCATCAAAACATACATTCATGTGAATTGGTACAAATTAATACATGTCACTACACAGCATATAGATCAAGATATCAATCATAGGAACTTCAATCATCAGATATCATATTACATATATTGATATCACTCACATATCTCGCCGGCGCCGTCCACATTGTCTCACAGATACAATCAACACACTCGGTTCCACAGAACCCAAGCCACAGTCTACACACTAAAGAAGACAAAAATGATAACCAAGGTCCCCACATGATAAGCACAGCCGTTCACAAACACAAGCGATGAAGAAGAAGAAACAGAATCTTCACATAACAAGCACAATAAATCACGTAGAACTTTCAGAAGAAGAACCGCAGATTTACATTCACAAGGCACAGTAATCCATAGCAGAAGGACCGCAGATTCACAAAGCACGGCGATCCGTAGAAGAAGAATCGCAGATTCATAAAGCACAGTACTCCACAGAAGAAGAACCACAGATTCATAAGCACATTACTCCACAGAAGAAGAACCGCAGATTCATAAGGCACAGCAAATCATATTGAATCCCCGAGAACACAATTTTCACCAAAGTCCCATAAACACAATAAACTTTGATTCGATGTACCGTTGATCTAAAACAAATATTAACTTCTCCGTGTATTGATACTACAGTGTCCACATCAATAAATTCAGCCCACCGACACACATGCGGTGGTACAATTAGAGCATATAAATATTCTTACAGGAGTTTTAAGTCACTCTCGGCGACATAGCATTCACAACAATTTATAACAAATACATTTCCTGCTACATATTCCGCTGTACCGTCATCAAAAGCATCCCACATACACAGTGAACATCGATGCACTACTGACTTGAAAGTCAGCCTCTCCACATAGTAACACTAACGGAGAAAACTATGATGAAAACAAAAATAAATTAGCTGGACACCAAAGCCTCGGCGTTAGTTAGGCTGAAATGAATATTAGAATTGAAAGGTGGAAACATAGTACTAGTACACATGCTGGATGGGGCAGATGACTGGGAGTGCACTGCAGACCTCCCAGAATGGAAGAGTCACCCAGAGATCATCAGCAAGAGTGGCATGAGACCAGACATAGTAGTCCACTCTAAGTCAACCAAGCAGCTGATCATGATCGAGCTCACGGTGCCATATGAGAACAGAATGGAGGCAGCTCAAATCTACAAGACTGAAAAGTATGCTGATCTGGCAAACAGCCTGAGGAAGAAGGCTATCAGGTCAAAGTCCTCACTGCAGAAATTGGAGCTAGGGGATTTGTAGGAACGTCTGCATACAGCCTCATGAAACAGCTCTCAGTTGCAGGGAAGGAAAAAACCAGAGCCCTGAAAGCAATGGCAGAAGCGGCAGAGAGGTGTTCAAGCTGGATCTGGTCAAGGCGGAACAAAAGTGAACTTCATAAGGCTTAATTTCCCTACAAATATCAGGTGTCCCTGTGGCTCAGTGTTAAAGCGCGAGTCATTAAGTAGAAAATGACATGTCCAGAGGGTCATGGGTTCGAATCCCAGCCCATGGCTCGTCCAAGATGGGGGAAAAAAAAAAAGGGGGCAGCAGAGGGACATCCGGAGTCATGACCGGGTGTGGCCCAACCCCCTAGAGTGTCAGGAGATAAGGGCCGAAACACTTGCTTGAAGGGGCTTCTCTTCTGAGGACTCTGGCTGCCACGCTCTCCACGAGTTTCTTTCTACATGCCAGTAACAACCCAATAAAGTCCAAAAAGATTTTTAAATCAGTACTTGAAAAAAATATCTCGAGATTTTTATGTGTGTGTATGTGAGAAGATTGTGTGCCTGTGTATATCTGCATGAATATTGTACATTTGTAATATTACATGTATTGTTACACTAGCTGAAAACTTTCCACTGAGTGTGGGTGTTAAAAGCCAAGTGAGTTTTTTTTTCTGCCAATATCCCTCAGTCCATTTTTCTTCATAATATGAAGCTAAATAATTAATGAATAAACAAATTGATTGCCTCTCTTTCTTATCATGCATGGATTGGAACATGACATTTTTTTTTTTGCATTTTCTTGGCAGTGTATCTGACATAATGTGACATGTACAGTACACCAAACATAAATTATATAGATAGCATATGAAAACAAGCAAAGCAATGAGTGTTTCTCTTTTTTAAATCACTATCTTATTGATAGGAATGAATAAAATTAACACAGAAACGATGGGAAAAATATGAATGAAACTGAAATTAGAAGGAGAATCAGATAGCAATGAAAGTGTTTTGCATCTTTATTTCTTCTTTCTGTCTTTTCGTTTCCTTTCTGTATATATTGTGTCTAAGCATATCATGCAGCCGCATCTATCATATCTGTGTCATGCCTAG
>JAFLJL010015469.1:0-20000 GCA_018398815.1 Conus ventricosus
TGTGATTCACCTGTGTCGTCCCGTTGTCCTTTTGACTGGTGCGGACTAGAACTGGCAGTCGCAGTGCCATTGTTGCTGGTGCTGGTGCCTCCGCCTGGTTCTTCGGTTAGGTGCAGAGGAGGAAACTCGTGTTCCTGTTTCGTTTCGCAGGCTTGAAAATCATCATTTTTGTTTGTTTTCAGTGTGGATTGTCAGCCGGATATGTTCACACGAGTTAGTGGGAGCTTAGTGTGTTCTAGCTCAAGAGCTATGTAGGAAAAATAACATTGCTGCTGCTGCTGCTGCTGCTGCTGCTGCTGCTGCTGCTGCTGTTCTTCACATCTTCAAATTCAGGAGTATTGTATCATCACTTCTTGTATGTAGTCAGAGCAGCCTGCTGTATTTTCAATCCCAATGTTATGCGAAAGGAGTTTGTATTGCTCGTCGCCTTTGGTATGTTCCTCCATTTTTTAACCATGGTTGTTTTTTGAACGTGGCATAATTTGGGAGGGGCCGCGCCGGGGGTTCGAGGGGTGGGCACAGCGCCAGGGGGTGCGGGGCGGGGGGCGCCTCATACCCATTAGCTTCATTGAAGCATTAGGGCCGAGAAGAAGAAGAAAGCCTATCGAAGAAAAGAAGAAGTAGAAGAAGAAGAAGAGGAAGAGGAAAGAGGAAGAAGAAAGAAGGAGGAGGAGGAGGAGGTGGAGGAGGAGGAGGTGGAGGGAGGTGGAGGAATTGTATTGCATGGCCTCCCCCAGACCGCGCCCCCCAGCTCTACTACCTTTTTTTTTGTTCTTTTCAAACTCGCCCACCTGCTTGATAGATTATAAAGCTGTCTGGAAAAAAAAATATCTAACAGAAAGAAACCGCTACGGGGATCTGTAAGTGGGGACAAATAAAATCTCCCTCTAGAATTAGATGAAATATATAATAGTATCATTCTGTTATTATCTATCTGGTGGCTTATTGTGTTATTTTCAATCTGTTATATTTTTCATATCTTTTTCCCACTGATATTCTTTTCTTCCTTTCTTCTGACTTTTTGTGTGTGTGTTTTTGGGTCTCTTTTGTCTTTCTTGTTTTAATGTCCATTGACTGTGTGAACCTCTCTGGGAGATTAAACGATGCTACGGGGTTTCCGTTTTGCTAATGAGCAAAATGCTACTCGTCAGCTGTAACCAGGACCAGCTAGTGCACGCCTAGTGTGGCCTTAATAGTGATATCAGGTTTGTCTCTTGCTGCGAGAACGAACTAACATGAAACAGGTGTCTCTTGCTGGCGGAAAGCCTTACATTGAAACAGGGTGCTCTTGCTGGAGATCGGCCTATCATTGAAACAGGTGTTCTCGCTGGAGAACCCCTAACATGGAAAACGGGTGTGTCCTCGCTGGAGAAGATTTCTTATCTTATTCTGTTCCCCTTCACCTAGGTCCGGTCTTTCAAAGTATTTTTGTTTTTGTTTTTTGTTTTGTTTGGGTATTTTTGTGCGTGTTTGTGAATGAGGACGGATTCAGATCATTGCTGCCTCCTGCGCCCAAAATGGGAAATCGTCAACAGGGCCAGGTCTTATGACCTTTCTGTTTTGCATTGCTGCAATATATCCGTGTGCCTCAAGGCTGTGGAGCGGGGACGCGTCCAGTGTTTTAACCCACCCCCCCCCTTCCTTCTCTCTCTCTCTCTCTCTCTCTCTCTCTCTCTCTCTCTCTCTCTCTTCTCTCACTCTCTCCTCTCATCATCTCTCACTCCAAACACACTCACACACATCAAACACTACAACCATGATGATAATTCACATGACAAAATCTGGTATATGCTTTCTGAACACTTTCTTACCTAATTTGAGCGGTTTTTGTGTTCTATGTAAAACTAGGTCGATTTTTTCCAATATGTATTTTGGGTCCCTCCTAAAATTTGATAATATAGTGAGATTTTTGTTCCCCCACATTATGTTCGGAGGAAAAAGAAATACCACTAACTTATCGTTCTAATGCTTTATAAATATTTCCTTTTGGAAGTGTTGTTAAATCAGGTTGATTAACGAAAATCAATAGTTTTACACATAAGTTATAGCTCAGCTGTCGCTTAGAATGGATGAAATATATATTATTTAGGGCCATTCTGCCGTATTCCGGTCAATTCGTATGCCTCATAGTTCATTGGGGTGCTGGACTACGAGTGTGGTTATATTTAAGTGCTAAAGGACCTTTATGCCGGGATTCCTACGTCTGTCGGGATGTAGCTTGTGGATGATTGTAATCTCCCCTCATTATTGATTCAACTGGCTTTTTTTTTTTCATTTGTCACGCAGGTTTTTGAATACCCAATTGAAAAGCTACGTACTTATAAGTTATACACACTTATACAATTATAAAAATTCGATTCCTATAAGTTATACATTAAATATAACATACAAACAAACGATCAATAAGTTAACAAAAAACATACAATCAACGACCATTAGGTTAACAAAAAATCAATAAACAATCAACGACACCATTTATGTTATATACAAAAAACTAAACAAACAACGTAACAATTAGCTTTAACAAAAAAACATTCATAACATACGGATCCATTATGTTAACAATAAATTCAAACAAACAACGAACCAATAATGTTAACAAAAAACAAACAAAAACGAACCAATACAAGTTAACAAAAAACAAACAAACAACGAACCTATATGTAACTCATAATACAAAACAAACATCGAACCTATATGTTAACAAAATACAACAATACAACGAACCTATAAAGTTAAACATAAACAAACTATACAAACAAACAAAGGACCTGTATAAAAAAGATAACAGGAAAAAATAAATCTGGATATGCTAAGTCCAACTCACATTCAAACAGTTAAATCTAATAGGTGACTGGACGTTCAACGGTTGATTTTTTGGTTTGTCTGTTTGTTTGTCTTCTTCCTTTTTTTGTTGTTTACGAAATTGGACAGTATTTAACTGATGTTGTTGTTTCTTAAAAAGGGTGGGGAATTAATTTGTTTATTAACGAAAAAAAAAATATTATACCCTATGATATCCGCGTTGTCACACTGTTCACTCTTCATAACCGCATTTCAGGTCAGCCTTTTACTCCATACGCGCACGCTATCTTTCCAATCACCCATAAAGGTAGCACTACCGATTGTTTTTTTCTCCCCCTCTCCTTCAGGGGTAAAACACTTTTCTAAGTCACAACAACATCGTGTAATAACAGATTTGACCACCTGTTTCTCTCTCCGTCACTGAGGAGACAAATAAATTCTGCTCACATGTATCTCTCCTCACACCAAGAGACAAATCTATATTCTCACATGTTATCTCTCTCACACCGTGAGTTAAAATAATCTTCCTCAACATGTATCTCTCTCACACGGTGTTTATAAATATTCTATAGTTCCGCTTCTATAATAAGCTTTGGCCTTCACCATTCCGTTATCCCAATAATTCCGGACCAGGAGATTACATAACTTCCGTAATCTCTGAGGACCTGCCCTGCCTCAAGTAAATGCTTCCTGCTTTCTCCTTTCCCTGTCTCCCTCTCTGAGACAATTTACCTGCCCCCGCGAATTCTCTCGGTCTGGAGATACGAGTCGCAGACTTTCTCTTCCGCGTATACTTACTTCTGTCTCTTGCGAAATGACGAGCTTCCACACTCATCTCCCTCGGTAGTCTGGTAATGGCTGGGGCTGTACATATCTTCGGTGTATTCCCCACTCCATTGGCCATCTTCAACCACCTCACGGAGGTGAAAGATTGATGCGGTGTTGGGCGAAGGGGTATTGGGTTTGTGATGGGTTTGAAGGGCTGAAAACGTATACAGGGTCGCTGGCAGGAACCTGCTTCTCAATTCAATCATATGATTTCTTTCTCTCCTTCTTTAAGTTTTACCACACTGTTGCGTTCCCCAACTATCTTCGCTCACCTGGTAATGACTGGTCAGCAAAGAGGACCACGTCATGTCTGGTTCGAGTCTCTAGGCCAGCTGCTGGCGTTAAAATACTGACTCTTTCCCCCCTTCGCCTTGTGAGTGCTTTATCAGTGTTCAAAACACTTGTCCTGCACCTTTCCTTACCAGCCCCTTGTTATACTATCTACTCAGTGGTACACGTTCACCCAATGTCCACATTCGTTTCTTGATGCGAGTAATACCTCACATTTATTTTGGGGACGCCCGCTTTCACTAGTCAAAGCCACATGAATTTTCTCTTAATGTGGCACGGGGAATGTTTATATCACTAATCTACTTGGGATGGAGCGTCACATGCCTTGATGTGGTGGCTACGGTCACTTGACCACCCCCGTCCTGGGATGGAAATAAAGTTGTCTCTAGATAAATTTTTTTAAAGGTTATTCAAAAATACTTCACTTAATACAACTTCTTCAGCCATTGAATCTCTAAATGTGTAACCATGCACTGGCATTCATCCTTAATGATTAATATCGTATATAGTATCCATAATCTCCTTGATTCCACCTTTAATTGCAATTTTTCATAATTTCCCATATCTTTTAAAAAAAAATTACATGCTTAATTGATCACTTTTTCCAAAAGATACATTTCATCTTATTACATGGATAAAACCAATTTGGGATATCAACAATTCAAAGCACCAATTGTGTTCATACTTTAAGATGATGAAGCCACATTTGCACTTGATCTTTGTCTCTCTTCATATGTATCAAAAAACCTCATGGAAATTTGAGAATATTACAAAGTGTTTTTTTGTTTTCTCAATAGTCATGTATCCCTAAATAAAATAGGTTTAAACTTAGTGTCTTTTTTCCCTCTGTTAGTTGTTAATTGTCCAAGTTCACCTGCTTTCCATGTTGTCTCTGTGACATAATGTAAACTAATTGGTTGTCTCTATTGCCACTATCAAATACACTATAGATTTTACACTTTCTAAAAAGTTATTGGCTCATCACACATACATATAGATTCTTCGTCTCTAGCAATTTTGAAATAAAGTTGTTCTGGATTTTTTCCATATGTTTACAAAGATTATATTGGTATTACATTCAACTTTCAATAATGTAGTTGTTTGCTTGCTATATAAATTTAGTCACTTCATTTATGAAAATTTTGCGTAAATACCACCTGATTTATATCGTCGTAGCATACAATGCACCGTCTTAAAGTGATCTTTCCGTAATCATTATGAAAGACCCAAAAACAGGTATTTAGTATGTCCCTTGATGACAGTTACTAGTTGTCCCATGCAATATTCTCGCACGTGACAACAAATTTATGCCTGACATTTTGTCGTTCCAGGGACTGGCTTTCAACTATATACTGGATCTTCCTGACAATGCCAAAGTCCTCTTATTTAACTTGCTGTTCCTTTGTCTGTGACGATTTCGAGAACGTCAGTGGCCTTTGGTCAGTCTGTACACTGTAATACTTTCGTCTGTCAAGAACCTGTGACGAATCTGTTCAAATGCCCATACAAGTAAGCCAAGCTCTCTCTCTAACCATCCTCTTTTTTTGCTAATGGGAGGGGGGTTTTGGTTCTGGTGCGGACTGGTATTTTCTGATGTTTATCTGGTATAATATGGGGTTCTATACCCAGTTATTTCTGTCACCTGGGGTTTCCGTCAACCTCCTGAAATTCATTTCAAAATGTCTTTGGCTGTCCTGTTCTGTTTTTTGACGTGTAGAACTCATATCATTCGACTGAACTCATCCTCTTAGGTTTCACATTTGTTAGACAGAATAGGATGGGGGTACACATCTCTGCTACTGGTTGATGTTAACACTCCTTCTTTTTCGCTCTGTTTTCATAACCCTTGATCTGTCCCGGTACGTTATAATGGGGTACTAATTCATCACTGATAAGGTCTGTCATGTTGACATCAGTTTATGACACAGGTTCTTTTCCCACCTCCAACCGACTGGTTGATGGCATCATTTGTTAGGTCAACATACTTCTCCTTCTTCATGGTTCACATGAAATTACCTTCTCAGTGTTTGCCAGGTTGATCTTATTATTTTACTTCAGAAGGAAAGTGTTTTCGACCACCTGTAAAGGACCCTTCCACATATCTCGAAGCTTTGTTTATGTTCATCTGTTAGTAGCTCATGGACTTTCTCCCAACACTGAAGGAACGTGCCTTGCTTTTCTGTCCTGCAAGACCTTGTACTCATTCTGTTTTTCTGTTCAGAGGTCTGTTGAGCAAGCTCTCATGAATCCTTCAAACGATTATGCAGTTCATAATCGTATTGGTACAACAGTTTTTACTGTCAGGTTATGCCGTCTTTTTACGGTCATTCGGTGTAATCAACTGATCCAAAGGACCCCTTGGGAGTGTCCGAAAAAGAAGCTCATAGGAGAGAATCCCAGCGTTTCGTTCGGACTTTCCATGTATGCTAAAAGCATATGACGGTACGAAACGTTCCCATTCTGCGGGCTTCTTGCATTGCATCCTTTCTCAACATGGTCTTTAACGTTCCATTGAAACGTTCAACCATGCCATTGGATGGGATGTTTTTTGTCCGTGGTTGAAATGGATAGTGACTTGTCAATCTGTCTGTAAATTTCCTCATGAGATCAGAATATGATTTGCGTTCAACCAATCCGAGAGAATTTCGTCTGGAAGACCCTCTCTGGAATAATATTGCTAAGTAAGGACTTCAGCGACAGTTCTGTCATCAGCTTTCTGCCAGTGGAATCGCATTCTGGTCTACCTTGTATGTTGTATCCTCCAAAGTCATGTTATAAGCGATTTCCCGAAGAAGACATGTGGGTCTAGCTGGTCCAACTAGTTCAATAGCTACCTTCCGAAATGGTACGGAATTGTGAGCTTTTGTGCAAAGGTGCACTTGGGACGGACCTTTCTGAGATGTCTTTTGGCAGTTGTCACATGTGCGGCAGTATTTCGTAAACTTCCTTTGTGACACCGGCCAATATAAAGATCAATGGAACTCTCTTTAATGTTCTTTTGACTATCCGCTGTGTCCACGCGAACAATGCATCATGAAGCCGTGTGCAGTACTGGTTCTCATAAGTGGTTTTGGAACCCTACAAACTTGTCTGTTGTATGTCCAGCGTACTAAAATGTAGAGATTGTCAGATCCAGTCATGTACGTTGGATTGTCGTTGGTACGTCAGTGACAGTCTGTTGAGCAGCTGTATAGTGTTGTCGTCTGCCGTCTCGTCTTTGCCTGCTTTCTTTTAAATTCTTCTGGGGTAATTCTGGTGTTCATCAGTAGTTTAGTTGACATTTAGCGGCTTTGTAGCCTTTCCGGCTCTATGGACGTTTGATCTTGTTACTCACAGACAAGGAACAAACGATCTCCTGGCACCACCATGTTCTGTAGCGACACCTGGCAAATTGCCCTAGATCTAAGTCGCAGACTGGGTTATGCAATAACACAGGCGGTTAGTATCGGAGTAGTACGGTGTTTCGACTGTAAATTTCGCCAGCGGAAAGGTATACGTTTAATCTTGACTCCAATACGACGACACTTTGGACTTGTTGTGATACTGGTCTTGATGCACGTATGATTTCCCGTTATCACAGCAGTAGTCGCCACCCAGTGGTCTCGCAAAACCGAGCCTGCAATCATTGATGGATCCGTTTTCTAACAACAGTCCATCAAACAGTTTGTATCTGGTGAATAAAAACAAGGGCCTTCTTCACATTCAGTGGTGACTTATGCGGGTTTGAATGCACTTTTGTTTGAATGGGCTAATTTTTCCTCATATGGATCTTCCATCACAATAAGAAAAATCGCCATTGTCTGATCGGCAGCCGGGGACTGATTTTGTGAACTTCTGTTCTGGTCACACGATCTGGCCCAAAAGGTCTACGTTGAGTGGGCGTTCGTCCTCGTACCCTCGGTACGTTTGATGAGGGAGTAAAAGGGTCTTTCCGGCGGTGTGTTATGGGATTGACCGAAAGTTCACTCGAACCGCGGGAAAGATCCCTAGTCGTTCCTTGGATTGGTATTTCCTTGAGGACCCGTCTCAAAAAATGAACCACGTTTTCCTTTCCTGTAACTGCCCGGTCCATGATGGGATAGTACATGACGCATGAGTCTCAAAGATGGATAAATTCTCCTTTTCCTAGCCTCGCCCTGATATGGGCTGAGCGATACAATTTACTGATCAGCCATCTGACACATTTCCTCCTCGTTTTCAAATTGCCTTTCTTTAAGGGAAAGTGGGCCAGTTCTTTGCTCCACGCTCTCTGGAAAAAGGTTGTTCTCCTAAGAAGGAAGATTCGCACGTGATGATAAAAGTTTTGTTCGTTTTTGACTTATCGATCATCGATCCAATACCAATGACTCTTACGGTTCAGATATCGACGGAATCGAGTCTCCTGTTTCAGGGCGCAAGAACGGACAAAGTTCGTGTTTTCGATCAGCTGCTGAACAATTGTAAATTTTCTTGACGAGTTCTTCTTTCAAACTGATCACCAACGTTAATTTTGATTTCGCTGCAAGGTGATTGGGTACTGTGTCTAAGGCGCTACCCTTAATAACAACGACGCAATATACATTGTCCCACCTTTTCCTTTGGGCCAACCATGCATGACGTGCGTGACTCTTCCTCAATCGAAAAGAAAACTATCTTTGGTCATCCGTTTTTTCCTCTAAAGGTGGATACTTTTGCCGAATATATGCCGCTTTTGTGTGGAGGCATGGCTGGGTACCGATGGTGGTGTTTCTCTCGATGCCTGTATTCTTCTATTTTTCAGCATCAGTCTTAATTTCTTACGCCTCATACTTAATATTGACCGTTCTTCAGCTTCAGTTACCCCCTTTTCTGGAATCTTTTTTACTTCAATTGTCAGCTTCCCTCTGTAGTTTATTTTCTTCAGCATTTTCAGCTTCCTCTGTATCTTTTCGCTTCAATTTCAGCTTCCCTCTGGAATCGTTTTTCTTCAATTTCAGCTTCCCTCTGTAGTTTAATTTTCTTCAGCTTCCCTCTGTTGTTTTTCTCTTCAGCTTCCTCTGCTTGTTTATTTTCTTAGCATTCAGCTTCCCTCTGTAATTTATTTTCTTCTCTCTCTCTTAGCCTGTCTGACCTTTCTGTGCATTTGTTTTGCACATTGTTAGTAAGGTCTTTTCTCCATCTAAACCCAAGCGTTCCGCTTGTTTAACTTTATTTATCAAAATCTTTCCATAATGAATCGTCTGATATAAACACCAAACCAATCTCAAAAGTATGAATAAATTGATAAGGCGATATGATGATGATATTATGGTTCACAAAACCGTAATTTTTAGTATATACAAATACAGAATTCAAGTTCCGGTTTGTAAAACAAAAACCAGGCTTACTTAAATCAGGGTTGATTTGAATCCTGGGTAGTATTTTTCCAAAAAAAATAATTTGCAAGTTACAAAACAAATGAAGTTTAATACAAACTGTTTTCCCATAAGAAAGAAAAAAAATAATAAACACAATAAAGTTTTTTTTGAAAATAAATTCTTTATAAAGTTTAAGTTCCTCAATTGCTTCTTGTTGTCAGTCTTTCTTTCTTACTTATATTTCAAACGAATTTACAAAACATAATGTTCCGCCTTTTCAAAAAATGAATATAAATTTACTATACAAATGAATCACAAACAATTTAAAACGTGGGAAGTAAACACAATCTAGCCGGAAAATCCTACCTAAAAAATGAAAATGTTAAGAAAACTTGATATGAGCTTATTGAGGAGAAGGTTTTTTAAGAGATTTGAAAAAGGGGTGTGAACTGGAAATGTATGGATTCACAGGACGGAATTAAGTGTGTGAAATCATGTGAAAGCAAATAGAAGCACACAGACAGCAACCTAGTGGTCACTGTCTCCCTGAACGGAGACGGGAAAAAAAAATATAATCACTGCACAATATACACCACACTACTGTAATTATACAAAATACTAAAACAATCTATCAATAAATGCACATTCTCCCAAAATCAAAGAATATCCTTCAGCAACCACTCTGAAAAAAAATATATCAAAAGATAAAGATGTTTATTTGGGCAGAGCGGTAATCAACTCCACCACCTACACTACTAGCGTGGACGGAAGGAGAAGTTGATCCCACACTCTGAGGGGCAAGGGGAAAAAATCAATGAAACAATAGGAAAGCGAAAGATACTAGATATTTTATCTGATGGGTAAGATTTTTGACTCCCCATAGCATGTCCCACTGACTAACGCAGGAAGAGGTTGAGGGCTATCAGTACATGGTAGAAGGGGTCAAAAATTCCTAATCCTATTGGGGATGGACAGCGATTCCTCAACGACCTGCCCCCTTGCTTGCCTGGTTTCGAGATGTCGGAGGTTGCAGGCTATCGGTTCCTGAGTGTGGGAAGGGTCAAATATAGAAATCCTACCTAAAAAAAAAACCCCTTATGGAGTAGAGGCAACCAAATGGAATTGTTCTACCACCCTTACACATATAGATATAGGGAAAAAAAACAACAACAATATGCTTATATTATACACATTAAATATTTTTAACTTTCTTCTTTTTTTCCTTGCCTCTATCCCTTGAGGCACAATTAGAAATCCTTTTTTTTTTTCTTCTCAATCCCTTGGGGTACAACCCTATTAATTCTTTTTTTTTTAAACCCAAGGGCACAAATTGAAAATCGTTCTTTGCTTATTTTTTTTTTTTCCTCCCGGAGAAACAACGGCAGCTACTCGCCGGTGAATCTGGAAGAGGTTGGGGTCACCACTGTAAGATGGTTGCGTGTTCGAATTCACGTCGGGGGTCAACACTGTCACTCTGTCACTCTTGCATACCCGCATGCATGACAGATTTACTCCATACGCATCACGCATTCTTTCCAATCACCCAATATGGTAGCGCACTACGAATGGTTTTCTTCTCCCCCTCGCCTTTCACGGGAAACACTGTACTAAGTCAACAACAACAACTTGTAACAGATTTTACACTGTATCTCTCTCCGCACTGAGTAGAGACAAATATTTCTGCACACTTGTATTTCTCTCCTCACACCAGTGTCATATCAATCTTCATCACTTGTATCTCTCTCACACCGAGGAGGATTAAAATTAATCTTCCTAACACATGTATCTCTCCTCACACCGGAGAATAAATAATCTAGTTCCGCTTCTATATTGCTATGGCTTCACATTACGTTATTCCCAAATTCCGGACCTGGGAGGAATACATAACTCCGCCGTAATCAATGAGGACCTGCCTGCCTCAAGTAAAAGCTTCCCTGCTTTATCCTATCCCTGTCTCCCTCTCTGAGATAAATATACTGCCCCCTCGTTTATCTTGTCTGGAGATAACGGAGTCATCGACTGATCTTCGCGATTCTTCTGTCTCTTGCGAACGACGTGCTTCAACCTCCTCTCACTGGAGTGGTACTGGCTGGGGATCTGAACTACCGGAAGTGTTCCCACTCCTTGGCATCTTCAACAACCTCACGGGGTGAATGAGGAAGGGTGTGATGGCGCCGATGGGTATAGGGTGTAGGGTCTAAGGGCTGAAACACGAATAAGGTTCGTGTAAGTATCATGCTTCTCAAATTCAATCATATGAATTCTTTCTCTCTTCTTTTTGTTTTTCCCCCTGTAGCTTACCCCTATCTATCTATCGCTCAACCTGGTTAATGATCATGGTCACAGCATAGAGGACCACCGTCCGACAGGTTTCGAAGTCTCTAGGGCCATCTGCTGGGTTTATAACTGACTCTTTCCCCCCTCTAGCCTAGTGGAGTGCATTCTCAGGGTTCAAAATATCTTGACCTGCACTTTCCTTACCAGCCCTTGTTATTCTATCTATCTCAGTGGTAACTTTCCTCCCAATGACCACATTCGTTTCTTGATTGAGTCATACTCACAATTATTTTGGGGGACGCCCGCTACAATTGTCAAGCCACTTGAATATTCTTCCTTTAATTGTGGCACGGAGGGGAGGAAGGGGAAGGAAATGATTCTTATCACTATACTACATGTGTTTGGAGCGTCCAATGACTTGATTGAGGCTACGTAACTATGAAATGGGCATTGTTTTAAACATAACACTGGCTGAAGCTGTTTTAATTTTTTTTTTCTGAATGGCATTAGATAGAGGAGACACTTATTTCATCAAGCCTCACATTCATTCTTTAAAAAAATTCTGCTCTCATTGATGATTTCGTCTTGCTTTTCGGAAGGCATCATACTGTGGTTTTATAAACGTGAATTAACTGGCATTATTTTTAACTGATTAACTGGCATCTATATAATCTGAATTAACTGGCAATAATATAAAATGAATAACTGGCAATAATTTAAAACTGATTAAATGGCTAATAATTTAAATTGATTAACTGGCAAATATGACCATCAACAGCCATTGCCATAAAAAAAAAAAATAAATAAGCCTTATCAAATATGACTGGAATAAAATTTTGACCCCTTTTGTAACCATTCAAAGTGAGAGTGAGAGAAGGAGAGAGAGTGCGAGGAGAGAGGAGAGAGGAGGGACGTGAGAGAGGAGGATGATGTGAGAGAGAGAGGAGGTATGCTGGAGAGGAGAGAGGAAGAGTCGAGAGAGTGAGAGAATCGACGTATAAAAACTATAATAGGACGCCGCGGTAATCGGATGTCAGTTGTTATATCAGCAGAAACAGGACAATGTCTTTCTACAGCACACGAGCAATTTCAGCAACACCTGTCACAGAGAAAAACCATGGCCCCCCAAACACAGCACCAGCGGTATCGCGTTTCACTAAGCTCACGTCCCAGGGCACTGGAATCCCCGAGGATATTGGTCTGAGGGAGGAGAGACGGCATGGTGGAGGTTGGGATGGTGTGGGGCGGGTGGGGGGGGGGCGGAGGGTTTAGTTGGGGATTATTATGGGGGGTGGGGGGGTAATCCGTTCCTGTCTTCAGCGTTGCTGGCTTCTGACCTACCTCCGTCGACGTTTCATAGCCGTTGGTGCTGCGCTTAACGTTCTCTTCAAGTGCCATGTGATGCACAATGAAAGCGTACCAAGCTAGATTATGCCCCCTCTCGGTTATTATATCACTTAGATATGGTGAATGTGTGTGATTGTGAAAGGGATAAAAATACGGGAGGTACTGGATCATGATCTATAGCACCGGCTATAGTAGATGTCCATGGATACTCTGGGAAAATGTATTTGTGAGTGAAAATTTATCTGTGTTCTGATATCAATAATGTAAACTATCGTCTAGGTCTATGATAAATAGAGGAAAGTTACCTGCTGTTATCTATTGATTGTATATGTTGAATTGGCCTCCGTCAAGATGTTGGAGTTGTAAAGTTTTTTGTGTATGTCCGTGTATAATTATGCTTTTATTTCAAGCAGTCTTGCCAGTTCTGGCGCTGACAATCCTCCCACTCCTCGTTTACAACAACGGGGCTGCCTTCCTGGTAGTGCCCCGACTGGATAGCTGCCTGCCGGCGCATCATTCAGTCGTTTCCGTGTTCATACTAGTCCTCTAGCGTTCTACTTAACTTTCCTTGCCTTCATTCATTTCTTTCAATTTATCGCGGAGCGTGCATGGCATGTGTGGTAGTGTCTTCCATTCCATCGGCCAAACTGGCCTTCTTTCCGAAGTTGGTTTGATGGGATTTGATTTTAAGTGTGTCGCAAGATTTTATGCGTTGCGCCGTTCACACACGCGAGACTCGGGTTATTGTTCTCATTCGAAGGGTACTGTATGGGAAATGAGTCAGAACCAATGTTAAACTCAGAGGGGGAAAATTCCTACCAGCTACCGAAACGGCCCGGTGAGTTTCGACCCGCAATCCCAGGTATCAATAACATTACGAGTCCGGCGCTATACCAACTGAGATATTCCAGCCCCAGGGTATTCTTTCGCGGAAGATTGATTGACTTTTGATGGCTAGACAGGGACTTTACATTCAACAGGCGACAGTTTCTATTTTCTATGGAATGGATAGAATTGTTTTCATTATGATTAGTATTGTTGTTTGTGTTTGAAGCTATAATGTTTTTGATTATCTTTTTGCACAGTCGAAGCGTCTCATGTTGGACACTATTTCGTTTCGTTGTTTCTCGAATTTATGTTCATTATTCTCGCTTTAGATGGTCAAAAATGATCACCTTCCATTGTCCATTCGGGACGCGTCAGAGTAGATGGTGTCTTTTGTGGCTTTCATTCGTTCAGAACTTTGTGATATCTGGGGGACAATTTCTTTCCATAAAAGCATTCTCTAACCACCCTTGCCTGTTTATAATTACAAGAAAACGGAATTTTTTGTATTTTGGTGTTAGTTTCTCGATCAAAAGACAGTTGCTGATTTTTAATCCGCTCTGTTTAGGAGGATTATGATTGGGCATGTTGCATTATACGCAATTTCTTAGTTTATGTTGTTGTTGGTGGAATCGTGCAAAAGATCTGGAAAAACAAATCAAAATCACCAGATGCATTGACATTTCAGAACTAGCGGCTTAAGGAGCACAACGGTTATCTTTGTGAGCCAGATTAGCCATTCCCAACAGGTAGGGGGGATTGGGAGGGCGGGGAGTGAGTGTGTATTCATTCAGTCAGTGCATATAAACAACACCTAAGTTAACTTCTGCGACTAACCAACTAGGTGCAGCAGGACATTGTAGCGGGCGACACTGAAGCTTTGCCTATGGGAAGAGTTTTGGTGTGTTCTGTGTGACAGTGTTGGAAGCAGTTAGAAGAGACTTGTTAAAGCGGCACCATCTGAAGCTTTAGCCAAATGGAAAGTAGTTTTGGTGTGCTGTGACAGTGTTGGGAAGCATCAGAAGAGAACATCGTAGCGGAGACACTGATAGATTTAGCCAAATGGATAAGAGTTTTGGTGTGTCTGTGTCAGTGTTGGTGCTGCAGAGACATTGTAGCGGCGACACTGATGCTTAGCACCAAATGGATAAGAGTTTGGTGTGTCTGGTGGACAGTAGTTGGTTGCAGCAGAGACATTGTTGTGGCGACACTGATGCTTTAGCCATATGGAAGAGTGTTGGTGTGTCTGTGACAGTGTTTGTGCTGCAGAGACATTTTTGTGTAGCGGGCGACAATGAAAGCTTTTGCAAATTGGAAAGAGTTTTTGGTGTGCCTGTAGGTCAGTGTTGGAAGCATCAGAGACATCGTAGCGGCGACACTGTAAGATTTAGACTAATGGGAAAGTGAAAGAAAAGAGTTTTTGGTGTGTCTGTGAACAGTGTTAGTGCTGCAGGTGACATTGTAGCGGCGACTCTGAGCTTTAGCATATTGGGAAAGAGTTTTGGTGGGTCTGTGACAGTGGTTGGTGCAGCAGAGACATTGTAGCGGCGAACTGAAGACTTTAGCCAAATGGAAAAGAGTTTGGGTTTGGTGTCTGTGTCAGTTGTTGGTGCAGATGAGACATTGTAGTGGCGAACAATGAAGCTTTAGCCTAATGGCAAGAGTTTTGGTGTGTCTGGGACAGTGTTAGTGCAGCAGAGACATTGTAGGGCGACACAGAAGCTTTAGCCAAATGGAAGAGTTTGGGTGTGTCTGTGGACTAGTGTTAGTGCAGCAGCGACAATGTTGCGGCGACACTGAAATTCTTAGTCCAAATGGAAAGAGTTTTGGTTGTGTCTCGTGACTGTGTTAGTGCAGAGAGACATTTGTAGCGTGCGTCACTGAAGCTTTAGCCAAATGGAAAGAGTTTTGGTGAGTCTGTGACAGTGTTAGGAGCAGCAAGAGAATTGTAGCCGGCGTACACTGATGCTTTAGCCAAATGGAAAGTGTTTTGGATTGTTTGTCTGTGTCAGTGTTTGTGCAGCAGAGAACATTGTAGCGGCGACACTGAGCTTTAGCCAAATGGAAGGGAAAGAGTTTTTGGTTGTGTCTGGTGGACGTGTTTGTGCCAGCAGCGACTTTGTAGCGGCGAGACACGACACTGAGGATTTAGCACCAAATGGAAAGAGTTTTGGTGGTTTGGTGTCTGTGGACAGTGTTGGTGCTGATGAGACATTGTAGCGGCGACACTGAAGCTTTTGCCAATGGAAAAGTGTTTTTGGTGGTTGTGTGTTCTGTGACAGTGTTGGTTGCAGCTGATTCACTGTGGTGGACCGTTGGACATTCGCGATAACACAACAACTAATACAATACTATATAATAATGTTGCTCTGCTTTGTTTGTTTGTTTGTTTGTTTTTGTGTTCCGTTTTTGTCCGTCAGCCTCCTTTTCCCCTCTCTTTTATTTTCTTTCGTGTTTTGTTTTCGCTTTTTTTTAAAAGCCCCCCCAACTGGGGCCTTCCATGATATGACCTGTTATTCTTAAACATGTGGGGCCTCCCATTGATATGTCCGGTATTCTTATCTGTGGGGCCTCCCATGATATGACCTGTTATCTTAACAGTGGGCGCATCCCTGATATGACCTGTTTTCTTAACAGTGGGCCTCCCATGTGATGATCTGTTATCTCACCTTAACAGTGGTGGCCCTCCCATGATATGACCTGTTTATCTCACCTTATCTGTGGGGCCTCCTTGATATGACCTGTTTCTCACCTTAACAGTGGGGCCTCCCATGATATGTCCTGTTTTCTCACCTTAACGCAGTGGGGGCCTCCCATGATTTGGAACTGTTATCTCTCCTTAACAGTGGGTGGGGCCCTCCCATGATATGAAATGTTATCTCACTTATACTTTAACAAAGTGCTCAAGCTCGACACAAAAGTATTAACTCACGATGTTTATGTATTTGGGCAACCACTCACCGTGTCGCCAAAAAAACACAGAAGTAGACGTGGGGTTTAAATAAGAAACGGAAAGGCCTGGGCACAAAAAAAAAACCCAAACAAACAGATGGGGGTGGATAGTTTGACGGGTGAGGTTCTCTCGTGCTTCCAGCACTTGTCAGCCTGAGGCCCTGCGAGAGCCAAAGGGAGCCAAGTGGAGCCAAGCGGAGCCCCTGTGGAGCCCAGCGCGAGCCAGTAGGAGGGTTTTTTTATTTGGGTTTTTATGAGGATTCCCCGGCAGCATAACTAAGCCGCAATTAATCTCTCATCTCCCAGTATCCCTCCCCGCCTCTCCAAGGTCATCCATGCGGCCAGCGAAATCAGCCCCGCTCACGTCGACATCTCGTCTGGGAACTGACAGCCTCACAAATTCAGTGTCCATCTTGGGAAGGTCTTTGGGTGGGAACTAGCGGGCGGAATTTGGACGGCTTGGGGGGGCCGGAGACGGAGACGGAGACGGGAGAGGGGGGGGGGAGGGGGGGGGTGAAGCGTGAGGGGACGGGTCGGACAAGATATGAGATTATGGTGTTGTTGTTGCTGGTGGTGTTGTTAGTTGCGTGTGGTGTTCTGGTTGTTGGTCGTTGGTTTTGTTGTTATTGGTTGTTGCTGCTGCTGTTACAAATTGCTTGCTTGTTGTTCTCTAGTTTGCTTGGTTTTTACTAGGAAGGTGAGACTCTTTGGAGAAGCACTTATGCAATGTTGATAACGTAAACAACTATTTATTTTTTGTTCGGTTGCTTTCTGTTGTTTTACGTGTTCATGGACGTCCATTGCAAAACACAGGACAATAACGTTTGACTGAATTGATGTGGAACTGTTTGTTCCTTTGCTGTTCTTGTATCCTATCGTATGATGAGCACGTCAGTGCTGCTACTCGTTTGATAATTGTATTATTGTTCTCATAGTTTGGTGGACGTGGTGTCTGCGCTCTGCGTGACAATGGTGTGTGGTACACATTATTTTACCCCGTCTTCTCACCTTTTTTTTTGGTTGGTCTCTTCAACATCATCATTATTGAAGTCGCTGTTGTATTTGTTATAGCATATTAGATAACTCTTCGTATTGGATTGATCTTGCATGTAATTCGCTTCCCTTCCTTTCTCTGTTTCCCACCTCATTCTGCTAATCCCCTCCTTCCATTAACCCCATGTTTCTTTATGGAGGAAGCGCGCGTCTCCCCTGCACGTGCCACCCGCCATTTTTTCTTGTTTTCGATCTGTTGCCATTCCTCTTTGTTTTCCGAAGACAAGATTCTGTGCTCCTCTGCCACTGGATGTGGGTTTTGTGACTTTTTTCTCTGTTTTCTATTTTGCCCCGGTTAGCCAACTGTCGCTAAGAAATAACCAAATGATAGCAGGCTTATGACTGGAACTACTTTGCTTAAATATTCGCGATCATCAGTGTTTTCTACCTATGCCTGAAAACCGTGCTTTTTGGAACCATAAAGAAAATAAACTGAAACTTGCTTGAAGCTATGGCTACCCACCGAACGAAAAGGACATGCACACAAACGAAATGATTTTACGCAGCTGGACCTATTGCCGTTTCTGAACAACGTTATAGTAGACATTTTTTTTTTCCTTGTAGTAGAGCGCTGTGATGTGCTGTTGGGGACATTATATTGAAAAACGCGGCGTGGGGTGGAAATATACTCATTCATCACTTCACTGCATGTACTACTGCATTCATCGCCAACTATCAACCACTACACTGCTATGAATACGCATGCATCGCCACAAAATTCAACACTAAACTGCATGACTACAGCATTCATCGTGTATTTAAATGATTTTTATTCACAACCACCCAGTGCACCTCACATCCAGTTCTAAGTATTTTTGTTATAATTATCCTTAAGCGAGTTGTTTAATGCACGTGAAGCAACGTGAAAGCAAGTGATGGCTATATAACCCCCTTGCCTATCTATACTACACCGAGTCGGTTTCACAACTCCCTTGATCATTCAGCTGTGGACTACCACACTCCGGGCTTCTTTGGAATGACTGACCTAACCACCCACCCAGGCCGGCCCTTGTCCCAGCCCTCGGCATTTCACCTGACTATATTATATATTACTGACTTCATAAAAAACGCCCGAAAATAAATACCAAAACAAGGCTGAAGGTTGGGGGTGAATTTATTGGTCACAATTGTACTGAGTGGAAGCGTGGAATTCAACGTGATTGTTTAATATTACACCGGTAATGTGTGAATAATGTCATCAGCATTATGTCTTTTGTGGGGAAATCCAAGGTCTCGTGACAAAACAGCTTGAAAGTCCTAATACCGTGGGTGGCCACCATTTGCGTTGAAACTGCTTTGCCACCTGCGGCTCATTGAGTGGACCTGGTGGTTGTTGCGTCCCCTTGGCCACCAGCCCACACATGGGTTAGTTGGCCTGGGTGTTGTTGTGCCGCTGTTGCTTGTCGTGGGACGCGGAGGTCCAACCGTTCTGACATGTTCATCCCAAAACATGTTCTATTGGGTTTAAATCGGGACATGAGGGCTGGCCAGGGGCAGCTACATTGACAGTTGTTTTTATTGATGAAGAAAATTGTTGAGTTGGCCTGGTGGTTGGTGTGGTTCTTGCATTGTCCTGTTGGAAGGATTGTCCAGTTTGGGGCAGGTTGCGCCAAAAAAAGGATAGGCATAGGGTCTGCGTCTGAGCTCCTGGTTTGATGTTGTTAGCGCTGTGCATTGAACCATGTCGTGCCGGACCAATGTTCTGTAAGATGACTGGTCCTATGGCCGGGGGGTGTTAATGCCAATTGCACCCCATATCATAACGTTCGGGCCTCCCCTGGGGTTCGCACTACCACACTGGTGTCAGCTTAGCGATTTCACCAGGTGACGCCATATTTGACCACGTTCGTCAGCCATGTCAATACAAAAACGGCTTTTGTGAAACAGTATGCGCCCAATGCTGCCTGCGCCTGTTTGATTCGGGCTTTTGCCCACTGCAGCCTGTCCTGCCGGTGTCTTGGTTGTCAGTACCGGACCTCTGTGGGGAACGCCTACATGCCAGCCCGTTCTCCTGAAGATTGCCGCTGCCCTGCTTAGTGTTGAGGCTGATTCGTTGCTGGAGATTTCCAGGAACCTGTCGGAGCAGTGTTTTACGCGGCTGTTTTTGCCGCCTGTCCCGCAGATGGGTTCGACATGATGGCGATCCTCTCTGTGTGTGGTGACCAAAGGACTGCTGGCCGGGGACGATCATCAGTGGTTACCAGTGACTCGTTTGCGGTGCTTGCTGTGATTTAGTATGGGTGAGATGTGGAACGGGGTGGCGTTTTTTAAAGATGTTGGCGACCTGCTGGCATCAACACCAGCTCC